>ML278153.1:0-19066 GCA_005239495.1 Nicotiana undulata
ATATTACTCAGAATGTGATTTATTTTCATTACTACTGAGTTGGCGTACTCATAAAGACTCCCTTTGCCCCTGTGCACAGATCCAGGTACTAGTTCGCAGCAGTAACTGGCGCAGTTTGGTAGCAGCATTTTCACGGGATTTCGAGGTAGTTGTCCAGCGTCCACAACTTCTCCATTTCCCTTCCTTATTTAGTCTTAGCATTTGATTCAGAGACATATATTATAGTTTTAGCAGAGTNACTTAATTATATTAATTATGATGTGGTTGCTTGCTTATTATTTAATTGTGAACTATTATAATTGAATAAACGCGCAGTAAGATGATGGTTGGCTAGCCTAGTTCCACGATAGGCGCCATCACGACCTGTTAGGATTTAGGGTCGTGATAGTTATGCCCGATTTACAGAACACTACACAATATGCATGCCCAGTAGCGCGACTTCCAGGTGCGCGGGGGCGCTAGTGGGGGGTCATTTTAAAGCCCTACTTCGTCCCCCACATCCCCAAAACATAAAACTTGCTCTAGAAAGGAAAGCTCTCAAAAACATAACTCCTTAAAGGTCCCTCCACCATCGCAGGCAAGTTCTAATGGTGGTTCTAAGTTTATTTCAATTCCCCAACATCTTATTAGCATGTGTAAATCCTTCATATCATTAGATATTCAATTTACATCATTGTTGATAAAAGAAACCCTAGAACTCGAATTCAAGGGGATTGAACTTCAAAAAGGTAATGTCTTTACCCTCTAATTGATTCAAACATTGGATAATGATTATAGACTCTAGTTCATGAGTTATGTGTTGATGGGTTTGATAGAAAAGATGAACGGCTATAGGTTTAGGTTGTTGATTGTTGATTATTGGTTAAGAGTGTTGTTTACCTTATGAGTGTTAAAGAATAATGCAGATTATAACTATTTGAGACTTTAGAATTTATCTAGGAGCAAAAGAATGGGTTATTGGGTATAGAAAAACCATTAATAAGGGCTATGAAGCTTTATGCCACCAAGTGTTTGATAAAATGCCTAAGTGATCAAAACATGGCTATTGTTGCTAATATGGAATCCCTTTGACTTGCATTGATATATATTAAAGTTGAAAGGGTTGGCAAACATTATATTACGCTCAAGAGCAGGAAATTAAGGTATGTGAGGCTAACTCTCTATGTTTGGGAATGTTAATGATTCTCCTTACATTACGTTTCTTTTACCACGTTACCAATTGCCTCAGAAATATAGTTAAGCCTAGTTCCTTGAATAGTTGCAGAACTTCTATTATCTAGCTTCGTAACTCGTTCATGACTTTCATTCTGAACGTTGTGAAATCAGTTCATAATCAATATAGACTTGGGTTTGATGCCCACGAGTCTCAGTCTACATTACTCAGCATGTCATAAATAGTTGAAGTTTCATTTTCATAATCAGTTCATGAATACATGTCTCAGTCTAGCTCTATTCAGTATTCAAGTATCATGTAACTCAGTATGGTTCAGTATTTCAGCATCATGTATTTCAGTATCATGTATTTTAGTATGATTCTCAGTTCCTGAATGTTGAACACCTGTATTTGGGCCTGAGGCCGTAGTTTATATGCTTTATGCATACTTGGACCTGAGGCCGTAGTTTATGCTTTATGCATGTTTGGGACTGACGCCGTAGTTTATGCTTTATGCATTTTTGGGCCTGAGGCCGTAGTTGGTGCACATATATATTGGGCCCGAGGCCGTAGCTTATTTAGATAAACAGGTTGTTCATCATTCAAAAGAGGAAGTATTCATATCCTTACTTCCTTTCAGTTTAGTTATCAGTTACCATTTCTGTTATCAGTTATTAGTTCAGTTATTATTTATCAGTTCAGTTATTCGTTATCAATTCAGTTATCAGTTATCAGTTCAGTTATCAGTTATCAGTTATCAGTCCAATTATCAGTTATCAATTCAGTTACATTTATTAGTTATCATTTCATTTATCAGTTATCAATTATCAATTCTCAGTTATCAGCTTAGTTTCAGTTTCAGCATTTATAATTCTTTCTTTCAGTTGCTTTACATACCAGTACAATTCAAATGTACCGACGTCCCTTTTGCCCGGGTCTTGCATCTCACGATGCAGATAATGATTTACAAGTTGATAATTCAGAGCGCTAGGATTCTCGTACCAGCTATTTGGTGATCCCAAGTTCTTTCGGGGAATTATCATTACCTTACAGTCTTCAGTATTTTCAGACAGTAAGTGTTTCCAGTACTTCATTAGAGGCTTCATAGACTAGAGTAACATCTAGACAGAGTCGCAGGCTTCTTATATTAAGCCATTTTGGCTACAAATATGTTTCAGAATTGTATTAGTATTTCCGCACTTTGATTTATATCATCCAGAATTTCAGTATATCAACATGTGTTAGTTTATCTTTCGCATTCAGTATGGTATGATATCACATGTTGATTTAGCCAGCTAGTTGGTTCGCTCGGTCACATGTAGTCAGGCACCGAGTGTCGTGTTACGTCCAGGACCAGGTTCGGGGCGTGACAAAGTTTGGTATCAGAGCATTAGGTTCAAGAGTCTTAGGGAGTCTATGAAGCCATGTCTAGTGGAGTTTCTTTTATATGTGTGTGCCGGACACTCATATAAATAGTTAACTACCAAGACATCCAAGATTGTCCCATTTCTTTCTACTCTAGATCGTGCCATGAAGCTTAGAGAAATAGGTAACCATCTCTTCCTATCGAATTACAGACGTATCTAATGCCCAAGAGACGGGCGAGAAAAAAATCCATGGTTCTAGAGAGAATGATTTCCCCATTGGGGTATAATTATGGAGTACATGTTAGTAATAAATGAGACTTCAGAAGATGTTGGAAGTGTGATGCAATGGATAGTAGTACATATCAGAGCATAAACTTACTAGAAAGTACGAAAGCAGTTATTACATTTTATGGTCATCAGTTTACCTCAGTTACCAGTTATACAATCTTTCAGTTAGCAAGTGTCACGACCCAAATTTCCCTCTGTTGGGTATCGTGATAGCACCTAGTCTTAGAGACTAGGTAAGCCTAATATTTTCACTGAACAACAACAATAATAAAGAAATTATAACAGTCTCGATATAGAAATCTTGACAGAGTTTACAATTTCCCAAAACCCGGTAAATGCAAGTCATAAGCTCTACGGATTTACTCAAAACCTCTAATTACCACTGTTTAGAATGAATACAACAGGGTATGAATAGTAAATACAAGAAGCTGACTCCGAATCCTGCGAACGCAGCAGTAGGTTACCTTGAGTCTCCTCATCAAAGATCCACGCAGCTAATAACAACAATTACCTGGATCTGCACACAACGGTAGAGGTTTTGCGGGTCAACCAATTCAGTTTGCTTTACCAGCTTCGCATGGGGGTTTTCAGGTACTCATGAGTTTCAGAGGATTCGTACTATATTTCTTCCACAGCCACGTCAGTAGAGAGGTTATTTTCAGCATGGAGATGTTATCCCCAGGGTGAGAGATTGTTCCAGGATTCAGGTAGGGTTGTTATAGCAGAGTATTTAGGTGAGTAGAGGGCGCCCAAGAGGGGGAGGCCCGACCCGTTGATATGTTTCATATAGTAGGCTAGAGGCCGTTGTGCCATATATCATCACACAAGTATGTTTTGATGTGTTACAGGGGGCACCGATGGTATTTCATTATAGTTCTGCAGGTGGGGATGAGTTCCCTTATTTGTCATTTCATTTATGAGTGAGTTCCATTTTTTGCACTCTATTTTCGTGTCTGCTCCTATTGGGAGATTCAATGAGTAGTAGCCCGTGTATATCGTTGTTTTATTCATTCTTGGTAGTGGTGAAACTGGAAGTGAGTCCATGTTGTCCTTCGTGGTAAGCTTTATGTGATTTTCCTAAGTGTTTTGTTTACGGGTTGTGATTTGATACTCCATCGAGATGTGAGTTCAGTTAGCGTTATGCTTTTATCAGCTGAGATGAATTAGTGGATGAATTTCAATTAGTCTGATATATTATCGGTAAGTGATTCGGAGTTGAGGGCGAGGTCCTCGTGATATTTGTGATTCGGTATGTTTGGACCGAGCTCAGTACCGCGGTGGAAATTTTATTAGGATGGTATCCTTGTGATTAGGTCATCGAAATGAGTACTAGAAACAAAATCACTAGCTAAAGAATCTTTTAAATTTAGATAGCCGACTAAAATGAGTTTTGACTTAAGGATAATATTTTCACTTACATTGTTATAAAAATATTTTTTTTGAAAAATGAAGTTTTAGAAACTGAAAATTTAAAATAGAAATATGTTTTAGAAAAAATCAACACACCAAATAAGAGTTCAAGCAGTAGTAAAAAAGTTACGTCATATCCAAATAGTCCTTCATATTCTCAACATTTGATTGTTTTGCCATAAATATAAATTATTATTTTGGTTTCTGACTATTTTTTGGATCCAATGACACCTGCGAGAATGGTACTAAAAAAGAAAAATAGAATTATAATTAGGAGATTTGAGAAATGTTTAATTATTTTCATGTAGTGTATCTTAATTAATATCCAATGATTAACTATATTTATTGAGAAAGTTTTTATTTTAAGATTATTTACATATAATCCAAATAACTCAAATATTTACTATGGTTAGTGTCCTTGCATCCGCACAAATACTAATACTAGTTATAAGTAAGAGAAAGAGTATATTTAATTAGAGAGAACAAATTAATAAAGCAACTAGTGGAATTGACAACAATTGGACAGGAACAACAATATTCGATAGACATAATTATCTCAAAAGAGAATGCTTGAAATATATACGAGTTTCAAAAATGGATAAAGAGAAGTAGTGTGGGTTAAAATCATCCTCGTCATCAATTATTGTCACGCAGGACTGCAGGAGACTTGGACTGATGCACCCACATCAACATCTTCGACAGCTCATGTTATCACTTCGTATATTTCCTATCAACTATACACTTAGAAGTATATGCTCATCACGTCAATTTTGAGAATAAAATCACTTAAAGAGTGTGGTGTTTATCCTTCAAATTGGATAACAACTAAATTTTTGATTTGATTTTATGGACACGTAATTTTATCTAATACCAATTGATGAAGAGTCAATTATTCAAATGGTCACTCAACTATCTCAAATTATGTTCTAAAATCACTTTTCTTTCGTTTGTAACAACAAAGTCACTGAACTATGCCTATTGCACTCAGAAGATCACTCAACTAGATTTTTCAAATTTTGGATTGCTAAATACATATTTTACCCTCTAAATTATTAATATTTATCTTCATTTTATTTTTCAAAACTTTTTAATATTATGATTTTTCTTTTTAATTTATATCATGGACTTACCTATAGAATAAATAAATTTATTTATAAGTTAAAAAATAAAAAGTATTTAAGCATATATAATGTTGGAATAACAAAATAATGAACATAATAAAAATATTAATTAGAATAATTTGTTCGTAACAATAATTTTAGTATTAACAACAAAAATTCAAAAATTTATTTACACAATTTAGAATGAAAGAAAATAATAGTTGTAATATATATATCNATATATATATATATATATATATATATATATATTCTTACCCTATATAGATAGTCTCCCTGATTTCTGGTGACATAACTTTGTGAGTCGGAAGGTTGGTAGAAACATAATAATATAGTTGAGCATAATTTTCAAGAATATATAATGTATATTATAAAAATATCTTTATTTAAATAATTATTTTTATATTACGTGCATCGAATATATATTTTACAACCTTTATTTTCTTTCATTATAAATAGTGTAAATAATTTTTTGAATTTTTTTTGTTAATACTAAAAGTATTTTTACTACCAAATTATTCTAATTAATTTTTTTACTATGTTCATTATTTTGTTATTCCAGCATTATATATTCCTGAATACTTTTAGTTTTTTAATTTAAAAATAATATTTATTTATTCTATAGATAAGTCATAATATAAATTAAAAAGTAAAAAAATCATAATATTAAAAAGTAAAAAAAAAAAAAGGATAAATGTTTATAATTTAGAGGGTAAAATAGGTATTTGGCAATCCAAAATTTGAAATATTTAGTTGAGTGACCTTCTGAGTGCAATAGACATAGTTCAGTGACTTTATAGTTACAAAAGAAAGAAAAGTGACTGGAGATAATTTGAGATAGTTGAGTGACCATTTGAGTAATGGACTCAATTGATGAATATGAAGATTAGTAATAGAAATTAACTATAAAGTAAAGCAAACCAGTGTTTGAATGGGATTCATCCCTCGAGCTAGAGTGCCCTCGAAGTGATTGATGCAAGAACAGTTAAAAATAAAGCTAGCTAATAAGCGAGAGAGTGAATTATATTGCTTTGATATGTGTGAACAATGTGTCTTACAAGTGATTAGAAATCCCCTTTATATAGTAGAAGAATTCTACTTATGGTATAATTCTAATTACAGAAAGAAATTTCATGATTAGCTAAACAACCGTTCTTGATTTTCGAGATTTTCGTCATGATTGTCGACCAGTCACGGATATCTCGCTTTCTGTTATTATGTTACCGTTGGTCTTGATCGATATCTACCTTGTTTGGTCTCAATTGTTACTAACTCTGATCCCGACAAGTACTTCGAATTCTGAACTCAGTACTTTGTGTACTTTGTCCTCATGCCTCGGTCTAATCTCCTGCGGGGTCGAACTTCGATACATTTTCTAGTCTCAATCAGATAGCAAAATCAGGTGGACTCGATTTTAAACTTATACATATGGTGAAATAGACCTAGATCTTTCACGGCAGAAAGGACACTCCTCGAGATATTTTTGCTAATGGGTCCTTGAATTATAGGAGGAGCAAATCTCAACCGTTTCTTTCCCTTATTAGACATATGTGATGCGTATCTGAATTAGTTTTGCAAATTTTTGGTTTCGAATGCCGAATGGTTCGATCTGAACCAATAAAAGAATTTTGGAATAGAGGGAAAAAGGAATAAATTATGAGAATGTGAATATAGGTGGATTCTTGGAATATGACAAGGGGTTGCGCCGCTGATGGTACTCCTCCAATAATGCCGAAGTCTCACTGCACCGACCACCGTCTCCACATCGGCGAAAAGATGGCAACATTTGCTTAGTACAAGTCTCAATTTCTTTAATTTCATCCAAATAAATCTGCCTGTGCCTACACTCTAAACTGCAGAAACCCATATCACCCCTGCATTAATTAATATAAGTACTGTTAATTAATACGCAAAATGGAGAAAAAGAATAAAATTTAGCATATAACAATAGTACTACGTACTTGTACATGTAAACTTGTTTGTCAAGACTGAGAGTTTTGTTGCAAAGGAAACAATATTTGAGGAAGCAAGAATTTTGTTCATTGCTGCTAGATTCAGTATGATTTGTGTGGAAAATGGGTTTGACTTTAGTGAATCTTGAAACATTATTAGGATTTGCTTTGGCCTGAGAAAGCTTCTGATTAATTAAGATCTTCAGGCCAACTATAGCAACTGATTTCTTGCTCTCAATCCCATGGAAATCATGACCCATATTCTAGAAAAGAAATAAGGAAAATGATGAATAAGTAAATAGAAGTGAGGGTATTCAAGGTGAAGGGATGAAGGGTTTATATTGGCAAAAAAATGTGGGGACATTTGGGTTGGCAAAAAGTAAAACAAGACAACTTATTTTAAGATATTATAGAACGTGCTTTAATTGAAAGGTCCACGTGTCTGTAAATTTTTAAATCTACCGTGTAAAACAAAATTCTAAAATACTTCTTACTCAGAGTAGAACTTTTTTCAGTGGGTCATAAGTTGAAGAAAAGGTGAAAAACAAATATTATAAGTTGAAGAAATGCTTTGGGTCCCTTTGTTTAAGAGAGTCAAAACGTGGAAATTGTGCTTATAACTGGAGGGAAAAAATATACTCGAATAACCCAAGCGTGGTTATGGAAACGTAAATTCACTTGTCGCTTGATGTAGTGTGGGGAATTTGATTCCGAGTCGGAAAACTAGTTTCTTAATCCCAAGAAAATATACTAATGCCCTAATGTAGAAAATATGTTAAAAGATTATTTTTAGTTTTCGAAAGGTCAAATACATCGCCAGCTTCTTAAAGTTGTTAACTCTTTTCACTTAAACATTCAATCTTAAGTCTATTCAATTTAAACACTTTAACCAAGCTTTTACTCTGACATTTAGACACAAATTCATGGGCAGCAAAGTGCAAAAGGTGCGTGTAGTTCACACACCAAAGTGACGAATAAAACGAGGATACCGTTTGACCAAAAAATACTAATCCTTGATTAAACTAATTAATAAGTTATCAAGACAGGTCAATCCTAGTTAGAGATAACAGATCTGAGATGGATAACATGAACAATAATGTAGTTGAACGGAAAAGTGACCAGATGTAATAGTATGTAAAAAGACCATGCATTAAATAACACTAAATGACAATAAATGTAAATAGAGGGGAAGATTCACCCAATATTGAAGAGGGTGAATGATTCCTGCTTCTGACAATGATGAATGACACGAGTGTTGGGGAATATTGTAAACTTTCTTGGATCTGATGGAAATGACAATAGAATAATACACAAAAAGGTTGAACCAGCTAAAAATAGTTCTTTGTATTTTCTCTGGGAGCTTATCTTTTTACAAGTGTTCTTATCATATGGAATGTGACATGCATTTTTCCCCTTCTTTCTTTCTATTTATATGGGATATTCCCAAAGAACCCTAAAAGTACAAACAGGGAGAATATTCTCTGCAGATCCCAATACGAAACTAGCTGTTACTTCTAGTTCTACCACTCGACCTCGACTGGTCGCTGAGGTGTTCGATTTCATGCGATTACTAGTTGACCAAGACTACGCCACTCGTAATGGTTTTCAAGTTGCTCTTCGCGTCCTTTCCTGCACATTTCTATTCTCAATCTGATTTCGACCTATACAGTTAGTCCCTCCGCTTATCGAGGTCGTCCTCTGGTTGACGTCGTTAAGTAGAATTCGCCGGACATGCTTGGGAAATTCAGATGGTGGAGATTGAATGGAAAGGAGATTGCACGAGGTCGTGTTTCAAGAACCACAATTCATTGTGACGTCAGCTCAAGGTGACATCACTGCTATAGGCATCATCATTACACGTCTTCCCAATGCGCCGCTTCGTTTCCCGTGCCTCTGCCGCTTCGAGTGCACCTGGCGATTGGTTTTCTAGAATTTGGGTGCATGTTCTCTTATAAATACGAGTGGGTGGCCCCTTGAGCCAATCTTTACATCCTCCATATTCCTTAAGCTTTCACTCTTCCTTTATTCTCCCCCTTGCTCTCTTGTTTCAGTTTGCCTTTAGTTTTCGTACTCTATGGTTCGAGTGATTTCCATAATTTCCGCTTCCCTTCGAAATTATATTCTCAGCACTTACAATTAACCAAAGATGGCCACCACTTCCCATGTTTCTGGTGTTTCGTCTGAACCAACTCCATTATCGATGGAGGTGCCTCCCCACGAAGATGGTGTTGCTGCCAATGTTGAGGACGACAACTTTCCCACCGTGGAGGAGATCATTATTCGCAATGATAAAACCCGGTAGGATTTCTCTAAACCGGCTACCGAAGAGCCTGAGATCGTACTTTCCGAATTGGATGTGGCCGCCTTGGCTGAACTTAGGGCCAAATTCAATATTCCAGCCCACATCGACTTGGTCCCGGCTGGTAACGATGTAGTTCAAGTACACCGTCCTTGGTATTGCTCTTTTTATGTGTACCCGTTCCGGGTGGGCTATTCTCTTCCTCTTCTTTCACTGGCGGAGGAATTTTGTCGATACTACCAGATCTGCCCGGCCCTGCTCTCCCCGTACATCTACAAATTGTTTTTGATGCTGACGAAGTACTCAGAGCTGGCCAAACGCGGAGTTTGTGTTCGTCACCTGCTACACGTCTTCGCACCAAATTTCTTCAGAGGCACGATGTTGCATCTTCTTCATCATGGGACCAAAGGACTGGCCGTGAAGATGGATGACAGGGCCAACCTCCATTTCAGTTTCCACTTCTTCTTCGTTAAAATGGAGCACGTGGTGACGAACACCAGCGGATTCCCAGAAGTGTGAAAATTCCTGGTAAGTACCTTTATCAACAGATTCCTCGTCTCGCTTCGTTTTGTCGGCACCTAACTATTCTTCTTCCTTTTTTTGTTGCTGAAAGAGAGCCGCCCACGTTGGTCGCCGACATCCGGGACTAGGTGACTCAGATTTTGCCCTGCACGATGGAGATTCGTGAGTGGTCACTATTCCATAAGAAATTTGGTCATAGGCCCTCTGTGATTGATGTGTCTTTGATTTAGTCCTTCATTGGTTCTGCGTTAACATAGTTTCCTTTTTTCCTTTTCTTCCTTCTCCTTAAAAATGAATTTCTTTAGTACAGGTCGGAGGGATTCAAATAAGAAGAAAGCTCCTACCCCCGCCTTCCGCCAATCGGGCGCTTCTACGGGGTCGTTGCTTGTTGTGGTTGTGGATGAGCCTACTCGGACTAAGACTCCTTCCCAGACCTCGACATCAAGCAGACCTAGCCATCGAACAACGGCTCCATCGGCGGGATCTCGACTTCCCCTGTTCTACCTTTGGTGAATGAGTCATTGCCAAGCGAAGAGGAAGTAGCTCCGTTAATAAATAGGCGAAGGATAGAATTTGGCGGTGAGACGGCATGGACAGGAGGGTTAACATGGGGTGATACCGACCAGGCCACGGCTGCATCCGAGGGAGGCGTGTCCTTGGACACTGAGATTCTCTCTCCTTCGAAACATATGGAAGTTGTGGACTTGTCTGACGCTATTGAGGGAAGAGAATAGCGAGCTGAGGCGGTTGGGAACATGCCGTCGAATGATTCTTCGCCGTCGGGGCATGTCGGCGTCCCTTCTTCTGTCGAGGTGAGGGAAAAGAACGTAACCGTTGACGGTTACAAATCTGGTTTTGATATTGACCCCGAAAGGTAAGGATGTTCAACGAGGGGCTTACTCCGGTGGAGGTGAGGGCGGAGGGGACCACTCGCAGCATAATCATCCCCCTCGACCTAGATCTGTTGAAGCGCACGGAGGCCGTCGTCCCTGACATGGGTCCGCTTTGTTCCCGTGCCGGAGCAAGGACGTTACAGACGTTAGACGACGACGCCCTATCATTGTGCATATCGGGAATGGCCCTGCGAGTAAGTATTCTGGTTGCTGCTCTTTGCATTTTCTCTTTTTCTCTTTTATTTTCACTAACTCCTTTCTCCTGTTTCCTCTTTGTTAGACCCTCATTTTGGAGATCGAGTATGCCCGTCGTGAAGAGAGGATGAGGACTATCTTCAAAAGAATGAAGTCGAAGCATCGTGAGTATCGCTCCAAGCATTGCGAGCTATGTGTTCGACTCAGAACGGATGGCAACTTCCAGTCTCTTAGGAACGAGTTGAAACAGAAAGATGAAGAGCTCATGAAGGTCATTCGCAAATGTAACGAGATCGAGGGGTCGCTCAAGGCCAAGGAGGACGAGCTCGAGGTGAGTGTTATACCCTATTTTAACACGGGTCAAATTAGAGTATAACATATTGGTAACTCTGAGGTTTTATTAATTAAAGAGAGTCGTCACCTAATTATTTTAACTGTGAATTAGGACATCAATTTTAGCTAAGCAATGCTTAAAGTTAACTATGTTTTATGGTCTACTTAGCGTTAGAAATTCTATTTAAGGGTTCTAATTATCTTAAAAGGAAGAGGTGAGGCACCTTTTAAGATCCGTTAATAAATGGTTAACCGGTCAAACTTAGGTTAATTAATTAAAAACTTTGTTATTTAAGAATAAAAATATGAAGTTCTAAAAATCTGATTCAACTCACAAAAATTGAGTACCCACCCAGAAACATTTATGATTAGATTAGCTTGACTAAATAACTGTAAAAAAAAGGCAGTATTTTGGATTTCACATTTTTGTAAAATAATATGATCCCTTAAAATTCTTCTTAAGAAATGGATTAAGAACTTTTTTTAAAAAAATAAGACAAGGTCTCGATTGAAAATTAGGACTAAAAGAGACTCTTAAACTCAATTGTTTTAAAGGACCAAATTGGGACTGAGTTCACTTAGGCCTATATGTATTATATTTCGAATGAGATCTTAACTATGCCTATTTCAAAATCATAGGTAAAAGGTTCAAATAACTTAATGGATAAAAGTTGGGATGACTTATGCAAATCAGTTGCAATTTTATCAATTAATAGATATAGAAACTTGATGAAAACTCACGTTTTCTGAGTAGGTAACCCGCATAATTGTTTGAGGAAAACATTTATAATAAATACTTCTTCAAAAATGTGTTTCGGCTAAAATTCTCAGTTCCCAAACTGACAAAAGATAGGTGATTCTAAAAGCTGTAAAATACACTAACTTTATATTCATACTTGACAAATTCCACAGATAAATTTTAACTTAAACGACGACTCCCAAATGTTATAAAAATTCCAACCTTGAGATAAAACCAAAAACACAAAAATAAGTCATGGATCATAAAAACTAGACAAGAATGAATGCAAAAAGAAAAGGAAGTAAGAAATACGCCATAGGCGCCCACAAGCGTTTCAATTATTTTCTTGATATCTGGTACATTCAAAAAAATGTGTTGTATTGAATCCATGAGCAAGCAAGGGGAGTCTCTCATTAGGACTCCATGTGGGATAAGGAGAGTCTTGTCGCTTTTGGGGTGCAGCGAACAGGGGCGAGAGGCAAGGGATCATCTCAAGCTTCGAATCCGCTAACCCGGAAGGGGACAAGTCGCCAAAAAAATAAAGAGTATTTCTAGGAGCCACGGAGACGGAGAAGTAAAAAAGCAAGCTTGAATGTCTTAGAAGAAGAGCAGTAAGTTTCAGGGGATAGAGGCTGCTACTAAACCATTAGGTTTTGGGGTGAAAGGGCGGCTAACCACCATTTTTGGTGAAAGTGGGCGGCTGAACCCTTCAAATCCCAGCTTTTTTCGAAGGGGAATAGAGGCGGCGACTCTCCGTTTGCTTCTGAAGGGTGAAGGCAGCGGCCGAGTTTAGGGGGTAAAGGGGCGGCTCCAAGCTTTGTTCAATGACTTGCAAAATTCACCTATTTATAGGGGAAGATTAGAGTTCTTGAGCGGGATTTTTCAAATTCAGATTTGAAATCCGAACGTTGGAGGGCCTGATTCTTCAGGTACGTAAAGATCAGATTTGTTCGCAACAAATTTTCGTAGTCTGGAAAATAAACTGCAACAAAAATAATATAAAGAAAAAGAGATTTTATTGATAAATATTTGTGAGTACAATTCTTTGTATCCCTTGATCTCTTCTATGAAATTCTCCGTAATTCGAGGGCTTGAGAAGCGTCTTTCTCGAATGTAGGATGATGCAGACCTCCTTGTGATGTATGTAATCGCCAAGAACGTTGAGCAACACTTTGTTGTTACGGGTTGATCTCCGGGACAAACTCCGTTGATCACTCCTTTGTTGAAGAACTAAGCACTTGATGATTGATCTCTCTGTTTGTGGATACCTTCACCAATTGCGGAGTGTTCTTCTCCAATTTTGAATGTCTTGAGAGTTATGTAATCCCTCTATTTATAGTTGTAGAGGATTGACAATCTAACTCTCTTGCTTGATTCTATTGGCACATATCATTTTAGCCAATTGGCGACATGTGGTTGATTCTTGCTTTTTTACTTGGATTGCCACCTCATTTAGCACGTGGCGTCATCTTATTGGTCTGGAGTTTGACTGGATATGCCATGTCACATGGCATGAGTCTGGGCCTTAAGATGAAATGGACTTTGGGCTTGAAAATAATAAAATGGACTAATTTAACTTGTAAAGCCCAAATTAATTATTTAACCCAATTGAATTTAATCCAAATTTTGTATGGATTAGACCCAATTAATTTTATATGTTTACAAGATTTCCTGAAGATCATTTTTGGCTTGTTGTGAATCTCTCTTGTTTGACTGAAATTTTATGAAGATGACAGAGAGGAGCGTTTAAAATATATACAAAAATGGTGGTGCACATATCTGATTTTGGGGGAAGAAGTCTGGAATTTTGTTCAAAGAGGAAAGGTGAGGCCTTGCGTTTTCAGAGGAGAGAGGGAGATTAGGAGAAGGGTTTCTAGAGGAAACGTTAACATTCATATACCATATAGTACACTATATTACCCTCCATGCTTAACTTTTAATATAATTGCCTTTTATATACCTAATTATCATTTATGTACATTTTAGGGGATTTAATGGTATTAATTAGTCTCCTAACTTAACTCTACAGTATATTCCCACTCCCCCAACGTTTCTCTCTCCAAATCCCACCCCCTCACCCACGTATCAAACCACACCCTACTATTTCCTCTTCTAAAACCAACGAAAATCTGTAACCCCTTCATTAACGCCTATTTGCAAGTTCTTTCTTCTAAAATCAGTCAAAATTTGTACTATTCTTCAAAGTTCATGCACCCATTAACGACCAGCTTCAAAGAAGAGAGTTAAAGCATGAAGAAGAACAAAGCTTCAAAGAATAGCCCTAAAAATTAAAGAAGCAGATGTTCCTTCTTTCGATTTGGGTGTTTTATCACCACATTCAAAAAATATTACTTGTTTGAATTGGGTGTTGTTGCAAACAATTGGGAATTTTCTATACGTCTCCCTCTATCTCTCAATCCCTAATTCCAGTAATGTAAAGCAAAGGAAAAGAGAGCAGCAATTCCACCATTGACAGCCATTAAAAAGCTTTGAAGCTTTGAATTGGAATTTGAATTTGGGTTTTTAAAAATCATTATTTGTTTGGATTGGGTGTTGTTGCAAACAATTGGGTATGGTTTGAAGTTTATATCTCAATTTTGAGGGTGTTTTGGTGAATATTAGACCTGATTTTGGCTGAATTTCAGATTGAATCTCGAAGAAGAAGAAGACATGACATACATTGTACTACAGAAATTGTAGTAAAAATGTAGAAAAATTGTATTATGTTATTTATATTTATTTTTTAAATTTAAGTATTGTATAAATGTCGAACAATATTGTATAAAAATTGTATTTAAGTTGTATGATATTGTAGTTGTATATAACTAGGTAGAAATCATGTATGAAAGTTGTAGATACGTTGTAGATAATTTGTAGATAAGTTGTATAATATATAATTAGTTGTATGAAATTATTTTTACTATGTATAAATCAAATACAAAATATACAAAAGACATATTGTATAAAGTTTGTATAAAAATTGTATTTTACGTGGTATGATATTATAGTTGTATATAATTGGGTAGAAATAATGTATGAAAATTGTAGATAAGTTGTAGATAAGTTGTATAATATATAATTAGTTGTATGAAATTTTGTTTTACTATGTATAAATCAGATACAAAATATACAAAAGACATATGTATAGATTTTGTATAAAATTTGTATTTAAGTTGTATATTATTGTAGTTGTATTTAACTAGGTAGAAATAATGTGTGAAAGTTGTAGATAAATTGTATAATATATAATTAGTTGTATGAAATTTATTTTTACTATGTATAAATTAGATACAAAATATATAAAAGAAATATTTGTATAATATTTATATTTAACTGGTATGACATTGTAGTTGTATATAACTGTCAAAATAACTTCCCTCTCCAATTACTCAGAAAAAAAAAAAGAAGAATCTTATTCCAGATCCCCCGTTGCTGCTAATAATTATCTTTCTCTTGTCATCTCCCCATTTGATCATACAAATACAAACCCTTATAATGATAATACCCTCCAAATCACTGAATATTCTAAAAAATCACCTCCCAAAGGAACCTCCACCAAAGACCGCCACACTAAATCCCTTGATTAGATATGTCAGTCTTTTGTCCATATCACAAACTTCCACAAACGGCTTTACATGAATAAAATATTTCATAACAAAGCGTTTCAAGATAAGAAACATAGCTAGGAAATGGCCAAGATAAGGCATCATCACCAAATAAATAAATAAATAAATAGAGTAGAATCCAATGCATCATTGGAACTAAATTATAAAACGAGACTGCCTCTATAGAGGGTGGTGGTCTAAGTGTTGCACTAACAACTTTTGACGGCAGTTTACTCAAGATATTAGAGAAAGAGAGAATCTGGAGAGAAGAGGGGAGAGGGGAGAAAAAGAAAAGAAAATGGTGTAACTAAATCTTTTGATTGAAGGCATAAATAATGGATTTGAGAGCCTTTTAAGGTGGATTGTATATATTTTATAAACAAAACTTGTTTATGCCGGGTAATTAGCTAAACATAGACATTAAGGGTAATAAAATTCAAATAGTGTATATGAATGAAAAAATCCCTATGGATATGGGCTGCTGATAATTGAGTTCTTGGGGCCGAAATTAGCTAAAAATTGAATTTGTTGGCTTAGGCTTAATACTAAGCTGATTTGGGGGGCTAAATAAAGCTAATATGATGGGCCTTTGGACTTTGGCCGAAATTTATGGCATATTTTCCTTCAAATTAATTTTTTAAGGTTTCTACATCCCTAAATACATTGCACTAGCTATATCTTAAAATATTTGTAAGATATTATCCTATTATTAGTTATATTATTGAAATACTTTGGAAAACTTATAATTCTAAGTAAGTAAAATAATTATGAACTATTGCATGATTATACTAATTAATTTAAAAGTATTATGATATTTATAGAGCATCACGTTAAAAAAATGTTACTTTTAATTAAATAGAGCTGAGAGATATACTTTACGCAAAGATGATAAGAATGATATAACAACAACAACAACAACAATAATAATAATAATAATAATAATAATAATAACAACAACAATAATAATAATTACAATAATGATAATTATAAAACTAACTATAGTAGTAACAAATATTTCAATTTGTGTCGAAAATAATAAAATGTCCATTTTTTTTTAATATTATTAGTAATATTAGAAGCTTAAGGAAATAGTTTGAAGAAAAGGAGGGACAAAATTGGATATCAACAGTTGCCCTTCTTTGACCGGAGACGATGAAAGCGTTTTCGGGCAAGAATATTGACTCAGTAGCCAATTTTTTCCCGACCATCAAGGTTGAAATAGGACAAAATGGTGCGGCCGAACTCCGGTTTCAAGTTGCCTACATATCTCGGGTTTCACGGGAATGTGATGACCCAAGGGGTCATTTTATGAAGTTAGACTCCGTTCTAGGCTTAATAGCCCTAAAAAGGATAATTTTAAATATCTCGATTTGCATGCGCAGTCCGGACGTGAAACCGGAAAGCTTTTATGTGAAAATATAAGAAATAATAATTTATAGAATTAATAAATTGGTTTTAGTTGACTTGAGTCAACATTTTGAGTAAACGGATTCGGATCTGTGTTTCGACAATCCCGGGAGGTTCGCAGTAAAATATGGGACTTGGGCGTATGTCCGGAATTGAATTCCGAGGTCCCAAGCCTTAGAAATCAATTTTTGAAAGAAAATGTTTTGCTTAATGAAATAAAAAAATAAATTATCGTTTGAAACTGTTGGTATCGGGCCCGTATTTTGGTCCATGACCTCGATAAAGGTTTGTTATGATATTTAAGCCTTGTTTGCGAAATTTGGCGAGAATCAAAATTTATTTGACGTGATTCGGATGTCCGGTTGATAAATAGTGAACTTCAAGTGTTCTTGAGAAAAATAATGAGTTTTGAGGTTTAATTCATAGTTTTACATGTTATTTTCATGATTTGATCGCACGAGCAAGTTTATATGATGCTTTTAGACTTGCATGCATATTTGGTTTAGAGACCCGAGGGCTCGGGTGAGTTTCAAATAGGTTTGGGTTGTATTGCGCTCGTTCTTTCTTATGATTCGACGTCGTTTCTTCAACCATAAATGATATCATATTGAACAAATGAGTTCCGATTTCTGTTTTGAATAAAGTATTAGATCTGTATCGTAATTACCGACCCATAACAAAAAGAATCATCGAATTTGGACATCGTATGAGGATTTTATGGATATTTTACTAAGGTTGCCAGATTTTTAGGTTAATTACGAAATTGCCACTGACGACGTATTAAAAATCTGCACTATTTGCAAATATTAAAACCTACATATCTCCTTCATTATAAAGTCAAATTGAGTGATTCAAAAGCCTAACTTGATTAGAATTTCACAAGAAATCCATTGGAGACATAAAAATCGAGTTTTAGGATCGTTTGGCATGAGAAACGAGGCAGAATAGCTGACAGAAATATACATAAAATATGCAGACTTCTTCTTCTTCAAATTTTCGAATTCCACAACCCTAGGAATGAATTTTTTCACCAAATATCATCCCTAAGTCATAGGTAATCAATTCTAAACTTTACTCTTTCAATTACTCATTGTTTTTCATCACTTTTAAATCAAAACACTAAGAATTTTCATGATAAAAATTGAGTGTTTTGGTATAATTACGAAATTTTGTAAAAATCAAATATTTACCTCGAATTGAGGTCAGATTTCGAAACTAATTGTATATTTGGGTTCGTGGGTAAATGGGTAAACGTAATTTGGTCCGAACTCCGAGTTTAGACAAAGCAGGCCCGAGGTCGGGTTTTTACTTTTTTTAGAAAACTTAGAAAAAATTATAATTTTCAATAAAGTTAGTTCCTTTAGCCTTAATTAATGATATTGAGTTATTTATGATTAGATTCGAGCAAGTTAGAGTAAGATTCTAAAGGAAAAGTTGTAATTGAGGAGTGAATGACCTGCAAAATTGAGGTAAGTGTTTGGTCTAACTTTGACCTGAGGGAATAGGAATCCCCACTTATTTGATATGTGAAATGCATGGGCGTGGTGTATAGGTGAGGTGACGAGTATCTATGCACCACCCAATTTGCTTGATAAACATGATCCCTTTCCCGTTCCTAACTTAATTGATGCTTGCCTTAATTGTTGTTTGTTCATTATTGTTTCTATGACTAGTTGGCTTTGTATTTTGTTGTTAAATATTACTGTAGTTATTTTGGAAAGAGTATTGGTTGTTTATTTGGTTCTCTTATGGTACAAAACGGTTGAGTAGTTTACGATATATATA
>MDKH01138809.1:0-14742 GCA_005239495.1 Nicotiana undulata
TGTCTAATAAGAAGAACCAGGTTCTTCTTAGTCTACTACTTACTACAATTTGCGGAATAATTAAGCAGTAATAGTAAAGACACAGAGATTTTTACGTGGAAAACACCTGGTTCAAAGGGTGAAAAAAACACGACCTACTCCTCATTAGGATTTGCTCAAAACTCTTCACTAAACACTGAGCCAAAACGGACTTACAAAATAAACTCTTTTGTAATCCTAGGACTAACTCTAATCCTCTTTGTATCAACTAGCCTCTAGCTAATTTCTACAGAATTCAAGCTAACTCTAACTTGATCAGTTTGTACCTATTACAATTGCTTCTATGAAAGCTGATAAGATACAGTATTTAAACTCTAGAACTTTTGCTTCAGAACTTGATTCACTTTTGCACTTGTGCGTCACTTCTTTCAGCAGTAATACATTGATTATTTATAGAGTCCGTTTGTTGAGTCCGTGATTCAATTCTGATTCAACTCTTCCTTGGTAAACGAGTTTGATTGTGACTCAACTTCCTTCCTCTAATTCTGTCCTAGATGAAAGCAACTTCTATTTTCTCTTATCAATTTGAAACCTTTTCATATTAGGAGACATTCTCTTAGTTCTTTGATACTTAGCAATCACTGATATCTCCTAGACTTGTACGATTTGTGATCCAACTGCTTCATTCAGAAGTGTATGCTATGATGGACTTGGTTAACCTGAATGTCTTTTGTCAATCTTCAAAACCCATTCAGTGATATGGGCCAATAGTATCCATATAAATATGCCTTTTGGAATACAAAGAATCTTCTCGTTTCATTCTTACTTTTCATTAATGCCTTAGTTCCGCCTTTAAGTGTTTATTCGAAGGTCAAATTCGATATTTACTTCAAATCCCTCGAGCTCGGGCTCGAGCAATGGAGACCCTTAAATCGGGCAGCTCTGATTTCAATCGCTTACCTTTCTTAGGTCGGATCGGTAAGAAATCGATTTAACTTCTTGACCCTTCGAGGCGTGATGGAATAATTCTTATGACGTGACCGCGAAGTGACCTTAGTGTCTCGTTAGTACATTTCCCCAAAAGTCATAATTGCTTCGTCAGAGCTGATTGGCTATCAAAATTAATGAATAGTCGTCGCTTTTCTCTTATATATATCTGCTTTCCCTTTCATTAAGAACTTTATTTCTTTGTTCAACTAGCTTCCTCTATAGAGTTCCTTTCTTCCACATGTTCTTCTGCCGTATCAGTTTAAAGCTTTTCGTCAGAGTTTTCATCTCCCCTTTCTTGTTCTAAAGAAATTATGGCTACCATATCTAAATACGCTCATTAGAAAGAGGGAAGCCCCACCTCTGCTTCTCGCCCGGCCGGTGGTACAACGATGGCGCTTAGCGAACTAACTTCGAACTGCTTCGCCTTGAAGAAAGATTCCACGATAGAGAAACCCCCTAATGTCCCTGGCCATCGAGAACACGCATCGAGGTACATTCGGTCAATCGAGGAGAGACACCTCGAAGGTGTGAGGAGAGACTGTGGATGGGGAGAAAAAGTAGTATTGCAGACACCCTCTCGGGAAGAGGATATTACGACACACGTAGAGGGGTTTCTGAACGTGTATATGTACCCCTTTACGTTGGGTCCCCTCGACCAACTTGTGCTCGTGTTCTGTCGGAGGTATCGAGTTACTTTGGCTCAAATCCATCTATCTTTCTGGAGGATCGTGCTGATGATGAGATTTTTTGCTGAAAAGGCCGAGCTTGAATTTACTCTTGGTCACCTTATTAGGTTGTATCCGCCTCTGAATTTCTGAGGTTTAATTAAACAACGACGCCGATACACCAAGCCCTCATCAAGGATAAATGAGTCAGTTTATTCGAGTGAGGACCGTCGACATCATTCCTGCAGAGTTCCTGCCGTTCCCCGAGGAATGGAATTTCAAGCGTATGTAATATGTTGTACCTTATTACTTTTGTTCCCAATTTTACCAGAATTCATAAGAACTCTCCTTTTCCCCTTCCACAATGGTCCCGTAGGTGCAAGACGCGGTCTTCGACCTCGCTGATTCGGCTCGCAAACTGGCAGCTTCTTCGACCTACGATAAACGCAAGTGGCGAGATTTATCGAAGGGAAAATTGGAGGCAAAACATCATGGTATGTTCTATGTAGTTCTCTCTCAGGGAATACTTTCATTTATGTATATTAATTTATCTTTTGAAGGCATCAGTGAGTTCTCTGAGATAAGACCGTCCCCTCTCAAGGAGGAGGAAGAACCATCAGCTTCAAGTGGAGTCCCAAGTGAAGATGACCTCTTCTGGGGTTGCTCTACTAGGGCCGATGATACCGAGCCGGCAGAGGCAAAATCGACCTTTGAGGAGGCTCAGCGACTCTGCTCTATGGTGAGTTTTGATGTCATTATAACGTTTCTAACTTCGTACTTTCTTCTTTTTTAATTGAACCTTCTTTCTCATAGGCCTTCGACAAAATTAAGTCTGAGTTGCTTCGATGTGAGGCTAATTTGCGTAAATCCTTGAACGGGGAGAAATCCCTCAGGCTTTTTTGTAATAAGAAGGCAAGAAAGCTGATACACATTCGATCGGAGTTGAACCGATGTCATAATTACGAGGGCAAACTTGAGAAACAGGTAATCTCTATTTTGAGGGAATACATGCTTCCTCTCCCATCTTCGGAGACTAAAATTTTGATGTCTCAATTGCAGCAAAAGATCGATATGCTGGAAAGCCTTCGGGGCAAAGTCAACCAGGTCAATTCTGAGTGCAACGAATTGAAGGCACAAATGGATGTTCTTATTGCGGCCAGAAAAAATGCTTTGGCTAAGGTCTCTGCCCTCAAAATTCAACTATGTAATGCTCGAGAGAGCAACTCGATTCAGGCGAGTAAGATAGATAAGCTTGAAATCAATCTCTTGAAGATGAAGGCCGAAGTAGTGGGCGCTCGAGCCAAAGCCGAATAGGTCCGAGTAAAGGCCGAACAGGTCCTGGCATTCAATAGGTAAGGAATTGCATACCTTGCTTTCGGACGAATGTCTGTCATGACTCTGGACAAGTTTTTCTCACTTGGCCACGTCTTTTGGTCCCGAACAAATCCTGTCGATGCCGTGGATATTCGCTTGGCCACAGGTTTTTTGCAAAATGTCGGTACCGCTGATGGCTGTGTGACCGACTTGCTCCGTCTCTTCATGCTGCTTTTCTTTCCTGAGTGTGTACTATGGCTCGGCGGTCAACAAACTCTCGGAGGTATCCCTTAACAACAAGTCGAGCCAATTCCTCCCAGAGTTTCCTACAATCTTCTGTCCTATGGCCGTGTGTGCCGTGGAACTCACACATCAGATTAGGGTTCCTTCGCGAAGGATCTGATAATATGGGCCTTGTCCATCTAGTGTCCTTGATTCTGCCCATAGCCGCTATAACACTTGCAGCGCCAGCACCGAAGTTGTATTCGGATGATGAGGGCATTTCCGTCAGTTCTGGGTATCCTTTGATTCTCGGTTTGATCACTGATCTTAGGGGGGTTCGACCTCGGTCATGTTTCTATTGATCTAGGGCACGTCGCTTCTCACGGCATCTCCGTACGGTTGATATGTTACCATTATGACTTCGGCTCTCTTTACGGGAGCCTTGATTTTATCCTCTTTACGAATCCCTCGAGCGTTTTTATGATAGCGGGTTAGTTTTCAGCCCACTGTCATCATACCTTTCCGACAATCGCCGTACTCGAGAGGTCGTCCCCGATGCCACTTCGCTCGAGATTGGTTGATGGTTTTGCAGTTGGGCGATAGCCGCTTGCTGTTCTTGTAGCATTTTGAAGATCATACGGAGGTTGGCTCCTTCTTCTCTTTGCGCGACAGTCCCTCGTGGTTCGTGTCAATTCCCTCGGCGCGGACCCCTGCCAGTGTGAGAACTAGTATCATCATGGCGGGCGCTGCTCGAGCCCGCATTCTCAAGGGTCACCTCCAGTGTACTACTACGGTCTTGCAGTGGTATGTTTCAACCGGGGCGGCTATACCGTTCTCCCCGAAGTCCTCAGAGCTGCTACCCTCATATGTATTTTGCTGAGTCTGACATCTGAGCAGAAATCAAAGATTCTTGGGCAAGAAAAAGTGTGAAAGGTAACTTGCATTTTTCAATGAACCATCACTAAAACAATCACTATTATTTTTAGCCCCATAGTGGGCGCCAAACTGTTTACCGGGAAAATGGTAATTACAATTATATTTAGTTAAGTGGTTCTAAAAATATATGATTTATCTTAGTACCAGTTATTAAGCAGTTGATGTTAAGTGTGTTAGGATAGAATAAAGCGAAAGCAGTTAGAAAACTGAACAAAAGCAAACCGAGATGCCTTGGCTCAAATGTTTGATACTGGCCTCGGAGGTCCTTGGGATCGAGGCTCGGGGTCACGCCAGTTGATCGATGAAGCTATAACAAGCTTATAGGCTTCGGAGTACGCTATTTATGATCAATAATGAGCTATGAATGAAGAACAATTGACGGAAAGCAATAAATGTGAGTAAATGAGCTAGTAGAGAGGAATAAAGAATGTTTAAGTAATAAAGAAGAGAATGTTCTTGTGTCTTTTATTCAATATTGATGTGTCTTTACAAAATGACTAGGTTCCCCTTTATATAGGAAGGAGAATCCTAATATAGTACATTGATTTTTATTACAAAGATCTTGATTGATTCGGCTAGTTAATGTCTAAGTACGGATTCGTACTTTGTTACAGAGCTATCTGCATCAATCTTCGTGTTGTTTCCCCATGCCAACCCTAAGCCCATACTACCTCGAGGTCTAACGTGAGGGAGGCTCGAGATCGTAACTAGGGCCATACCTGGGACCTTATGCAAATAAGCCACCGAATGTTAAAACGAACATAAAATATGCCTTCCCAATTTTAGCCGTACACAGATTATTTATTGCTAAAATATTGAAATTATTAGTTCTTTGGAAAGGTTGTGGCCTATGGGCACTTGTGGTAGAGTTGATATGTCGTGTTTTTGTGATGTTAGCACATGTGAATTGTTTTGTGGATTTGTCGTTGTTATGCGGAGCATAGGGTGGCATATCATTGATGTTTTTATGTGGGGCATAAGGGTGGCATCTCATTGATGTTTTTATGCGGGGCATAAGGGTGGCATCTCACTATTGTTGATTGTGTGGGGTGATACAAGTGTCTATTGTGTTATGTTCGGGCGGAGCAATAAGGGTGGTTATTATACAAAGTGATATGGGTGGTTATAAAAGTGATATGGGAGGCTGATGATATTGTCAGGGCAAAGTGATATGGGTGGCTATCAGAGAGATAATGGTTATAATGTCATGGATGATCCTGGGGGAATTATGTTGAAGATATTCGTGTGATAGTGTGATTTTCCTTGTGTATGTCATACACCTTAAGTAACTGGTTGTGTTGCTTTCAATGAGCTACTCGATATCTTTGATATTACTTGTTGACTTGGGATGTACTAGTACACTCGCAAAAGCATACATCGTAGCATGCCGCTCATACTAGTTCGGGAGTATGAAAATTGACATTCACATATTCTTGTATTATCTGCTTTCATGTTGATATTGAGCTTGTGACTATGCTGGGCAAATTGTGATATTGAGCCTAGGACAATGCCGGGTGGATTGTGATAGTGAGCCTATGACCATACCGTGCGAATTGTGATTGTGAGCATGTGATCATACCAGATGGATTGGGATATTGGCATGTGAGTTGTTCGTGCGGTTTTGATTAGACACGTGGTCATAAGAGGCCGTGAGCAAATGATTTGTGGTTTGTGACTCGTGACTTGTGATTATGAGATGAGGTATCTCAGAATGATTTCATTGCGAAACTTGTGTTAGAATGACTCGATTAATTGGTTGTCGTTGTCTTCCTTATTTATATTCAATGGTACTTTCACGGTGTTCTTATTACTTTACCATTTATATCACATGTTGATTCTTGTTGCCATTACTGATTCCTGCTTTTTAGTATTATCTCTGTACTTCTAATACTTCACATGTTATTTTGACTAGTAGGTGTCTTGACTTGTACCTCGTCACTATTCCATCGAGGTTAGTCTTGATACTTACTGGATACCGATCGTGGTGTACTCATACTAAACTTTTGCATATTTTTTGTGGAGATACAGGTATTGGAGTGTGATGACTCAAAGGGTCATCTTGTGTATTAGGACTCTATTTTGTGCTCGTTAGCCTTTAAAATCTCATTTTTACCCACCTCGATATGCGTGTGCAGTCCAGGTGTAATTCCGGAAATCCTTTATGCGAAAAATTGAAAAATAATAATATTTGACATTTAAAAATGATTTCAGTTGACTTCGATCAACGTTCTGAGTAAACTGTCCCAGACCCATATTTTGACGGTCCTGGTGGATCCGTAGTAAAATATGGAATCTGGGCGTATGCCCGGAATCAAAATCTGGGATCCCTAGCCTGAGAAATGAATTTTTGACTAAAATTGAATTACAGAAAAATTAATAATTATAAAGAATTTGCTTAATGCTTGATTTTGATGGTATCGAGTCTGTATTTTGGTTGCGGAGCCCGGTACAGGTCTATTATGATAATTAAACCTTGTCTGTGAAATTTGGTGAGAAACGGAATTGATTTGACATGATTCGGACCTTCGGTTGAGAAAATAGTAAATTTAAAGTGTTCTTTAGAAATTCATGGGTTTTGGTGCTAAATTCATAGTTCTAGGTGTTATTTTGGCGATTTGATCACACGAGCAAGTCCGTATAATATTTTTAGACTTGTGTGCGTGTTTGGTTTTGAGCCCCGAGGGCTCGGGTGAGTTTCGGATAGGTCACGGGTAGTTTGAGATTTAGAAAATCTTATGTTTCTGTTGTTGTTGTTGTGCTTCCACTTTGTGCTTCGCGACCGCGAAGCTCCCGCTATCGCGAAAGGGAAATGGGGCTGGGGAGGAGTTTCTTCTATCCGAACGCAAAGACTGGTCGCGAACGCGAGGCGATGGGGGTTTTACCCTTTGCGAACGCGACCAGTTCAACGCGAATGCGGAGTGTTAGGGAACTGGGGGAGGGGTCAGTCAAGCCTTCTACGCGAATGCGACCAACGGTTCGCGAACGCAAAGGCCAGGGGGCCATAGCAGTCGCGAACGCAAGGAGGTATTCGCGAACGCATAGGCCTTTGGGCTGATGTGCATCGCGATCGCAACATGTCTCTCGCGAACGCGATGAAGACCTGTCCAGTGATTTTCAAAACAGAACAAAATTGAGACTTCGTCCCAGATTTCATTTTTCATCATTAGACCTCGAACTAGGTGATTTTTAAAGAGGTATTTCAACACCAAATCATAGGTTTGCACTTCTTAACTCGTTTTCTTCAATTTCTATTATCATTCATTGAATTCCTAGTCCTAAATCTTGTTCTTTAAGGGTAGAAATTAGGGATTTTAGGAGAATTGGGAATTTTGCAAATTTGTGAATTTAGACCTCGATTTGGGGTCGGATTCCGGAACTAGTTACATATTCGGGCTCGGGGGTGAATGGGTAATTGAATTTTTGTTCGAACCTCGAGTTTTGACCAAGCAGGCCCGGGGTCGGTTTTTGATTTTTTGGGGGAAATTTGGAAATTCTATAATTGTTCATTGAAATTGATTTCTTTAACGATAATTGATGGTATTAAGCTAATTATGACTAGATACGAGTGGGTTGGGGTGAATTCTAGAGGAAAAGCGGTACTTGAGCAGTGAGTGGCATGCGGATCGAGGTAAGTGTCGTGTCTAACTTTGGCTTCAGGGATTAGGTATTACGTGCTTGTTTGCTACGTGTTTGGTTGTTGAGTACAATGTATAGGTGAGGTGACGAGCAGCTATGTGTTGTTGTCGAGTCATAGCATGCGAGTGACTTCTACTCTTGTAATTTTTGTAGTCTTTAATCATATAGTCCATGTTTAGCGTAGCCATTTGTAATGTTGGATAACTTTTATCCGGTTTTACTGAGATTTGGTAATTGTTGAATATTGGCTCAAGGTTGAGATTAATATTGTGATATTAAGCATTGATGAAACACTGATTTCCTTGTGATATTTCTATCTATCAGTTATTATTGATTCATTGATTGGTGAGGAAGAGTTTAAAGCACGAAGGGTGATGTCGTGCCATGCATTATTTCATATTGTGAGGAAGAGTGTAAAACACGAAGGGTAATGCCGTGCCATTTCTTTATTTTATATGGTGAGGAAGAGTGTAAAGCACGAAGGGTGATGTCGTGTCATTTTATTATTGAATATGGTGAGTTCGAGAGTAAAATCACGAAGGGTGATGCCGTGCAGTTTCTTTTACCGTTCCTACTTGCTTTATCTATTTAATGCATCTTGATTTATACGGTTATATCACGGTTTCTGATTTCTTATACTGTGAACCCCTCAGCATGTCCCCTCCTAATATTTCCTGTCTTATTTCTTTATTTGATGTTATTGCTACGTGTATGATTATGTTGTACAGGTCGTTTGTGGGTGTCATATCCTAGCATCGTCACTACTTCGCTGAGGTTAGGCTCGACACTTACCAGTACATTGGTCGGTTGTACTGATATTGCACTGTGCACTTTCTGTGCAGATCCAGGTATCGGTCCGAGCTGATTCTGAGATTTGTAGCTGACTTCTACTTAGAAGACCCAAGGTAGATCTGCCGACGTCCGCAGATTGTTGGAGTCTCCTCCTATAGGCTCATTTACTGTTTTTCTTTAGTTCATAAACAATTGTACACTTTTCTTTCAGCCAAATACTGGTAGAAAAATCACAGTAGTCTGTGAGTTGTGACTCCAGATCATGGGTAAATATATATATATATATATATATATATATATATAGCATATGTGTGGTGTTGTTATGGATTTTTCGTTACTTATTTAATTTATCATGTGTTGGTTCGTAGTAATATTCGCAAGTTTTAAAGATATTTATGTTGTAAACCTATAATGTTGGCTTGCCTAGCAAGTGCAACGTTAGGCTCCATCACGGTCCCGACGGTGAGAATTTGGGTCCTGACAAGTTGGTATCAGAGCATAGGTTGCTTAGGTCTCACAATTCATTGACAAGCTTGGTAGAGTCTGGGAGATCGGTACAGAGACGTCTGTACTTATCTCCCATAGGCTATAAAGTTAGGAAAAAGTTCACATTTATTCAACTGTGTCGTGTGATTCTTGTTATCTCAAAACTGATTGAACTATTCCATTCTTATTCTCTCACAGACGGCGAGAACACGTACCGCATCTTTCGCTGACCAGCAGCCGGATCCTCTAGCAGCAGCTCCTACGACGGGCAGAGGTGGAGGTCGAGGACGAGGCCGAGGAAGGGACAGGGCTCAGCCCAGGGCCCGAGCAGTAGCTCTAGCTGCGGAGCCTTAGGTAGACTTCGACGAGGAGATTCCCGCTCAGACCGTTCCGACCGGACCAGCTCAGGTCCCAGAGGGGTTTATTGCTACCCCGGTGCTTCAGGATACCTTTGTCCGATTAGTGGGCCTTATGGAGAGTGTGGTCCATACTGGCGCATTCCCCATGGCACCAACCGTATGTCAGGATGGAAGAGGAGCCCAGACTCCTGCCACCCACACTCTGGAGCAGATGGATCCCAAGTTTCAGACTCCAGCAGCCCATCCAGTTGTAGTAGTTCAGCCGGTTGCTGCAGCACCGTCCGGTGATTGGTCAACTATGTCCTCCAAGGCCTTATGGAGATTGGATAGGTTTACCAAGCTTTTCCCAGCTCATTTCAGTGGTGCCACTTTAGAGGACCCCCAAGAGTACCTTGATATATGTCATGGGGTTCTTCAGAACATGGGTATATTGGATACCAATGGGGTCGACTTTGCTGCTTTTCAGATGCCTGGTTCCGCCAAGAAATGGTGGAGGGATTATTCATTGACCAGACCAGCTGGGTCTCCTGCTCTTACTTGGGACCAGTTCTCATATCTCATCTTAGAGAAGTTTCTTCCTATCACCTTGAGGAAGGAGCGCCGTCGTCAGTTCGAGCGTCTCCAGCAAGGCAGCATGACTGTTACTCAATATGAGACTCGTTTCATGGATTTGGCCCATCATGCCATTCTTTTGCTCCCCACATAGAGAGAGAGAGAGAGGGGGTGAGGAGGTTTACTGGGGGTCTTGCTCAGCCTATCAGATTGTTGATGGTTAAGGAGACAAGGAGTCAGATTTCTTTCCAGGATGCGGCTAATGTCGCCAGACGAGTTGAGATGGTTCTTGGATTGGGAGGTCAGGGGTCAGACAAGAGACCTCGCTATTCTGGAGGATTCAACGGTTCCACATCTTGATGCGGGGGTAATTATGGTAGAGGTCATCCTCCTAGGCCATTTCATTCAGCACTCCAGTCATCCCACGGTACCCCAGGTGGTCGTGGCCCTTATATGCCTTATTCTGATCAACCATCCTACAGTGCACCACTAGCTCCTATCAGTGCACCTCCTCTTCAGAGTTTTCAGGGTGTTTATTTAGGTCGTTGATACGCTAAAATTACACTTTAAAATAGAGTAAAACGGTCGATTGTCAAATATAATAACCCAACTAGGTCGGGGTCGAATCCCACAGAGAACAATATGTAGGCGATTAGGAATGTAAGAGAATTATCACTTATCGTGCAATGCCAAACACTTAGAATTTAGTTTAGAAAATATTATGACTAAATGCAAAAATATAAACTAACCTAGAAAGCAAGTAAAATGATCAATGGCTACAATTATGGATGCATCGGGAATTACACTCAAGTAACGATCCAATGTATTTCATGATTTTACAAATATGAGCGAGTTTATGTTAATTAGCCACGGATAATAATTCTTAATTATCTTCTTCCGAAGACTAACAATACTTCCTAATTGAATTATTCCTAGCCCAATTAAGAGATTAATCACACTCGGATATAGCTACAAGTAGTTCAATCCTATTCCTAGGTAGAATCTATAAAATGAGGGTTAAAACCTCATGTTCTTGTTAATTAATCTTTCCCAACCCCAAATTATCTTTCCCAAAATTAATTCAGAGTTCATGGGCGAGTCCTAGGGTTATCTAATCCCTTTGGAAACATTAAAGAACAAGAATAATTAAAGAAACTATAACTCACTTCATAAATAAATAAAAAGCATTCAATACATAAGCACAACAAGGTTATTTAATCCACACTTTAAACATGAATATTTCCATAAACAAGATTAAGTATTGGAAATAAATACTACACACTTAAATATTAAATACAAAGCAAGGAAATGAAGAAATGAACATAAATGGGTAAGAAATCCTTAACCACAAGCTTCAAATCTTCAAAACCCAAGTGTGTGTGCAAGCCCTAGCTTCCAAAATTGTTCTTCTCTAGTGTTGAAGACTGAAAATAAGCCAAAGATCCCCAAAATATCTGCTAGGTCATGCATTAAATGGCTTTGGGGTCAAAATCTTGAAATGCCAAAACTGCCAAGATTTCGCCCAGTTTTAATGCATCGCGATCGCATGATTGTGATTGCGATCGCGTAAAATGAGGTTGAAGACCACTGCGATCGCAGACAAAAGTTTGCGTTCGCGTAGAGCATCCCAGGGCAGTGACAAAGTTCTTCATCGCGTTCGCAGAAACAGCATTGCGATCGCAATGCTCATTTTCATAAGCTTACGCGATCGCGGTCCTATGTTTGCGATCGCAAAAAGTATCTGGAAGCAGTCTTTTTTCACCATTTTAGCATATTTTGACTTGGTTTCTTCTGTTTCTTCTCTAATTCACTTGCTACCTGAAATATGCCAATAAAACTCAAAAAATATCTTAATTTCTCAAAAACCATACAATAACTTAAGTATAAAGAGTAAATAAGTTGGTAAAATACCAACTTACAAACCCCCAAACTTAAACTATTGCTTGTCCTCAAACAATACAAAAACTAAGAACATCCTCCAATCAATTAACAATCAATCTCAATGGCATACCACGCATCATTTCAAGTCAAAAAAGGTTCAACTAAGCACAATCGATGACTTCGGTTGGTACCAACAATTAATCCATGGCATATGAATCGCCAACTTTTCACACATTTTATTTCAATTCAAGTGCTCAAACACTATATTAATCAAAGTAGTAACCAAGTCATGACACTAAAGATTCAAAATTTACCTCTCTATCACATTTGTCTTCCCTCGCTCATTCCTCCCAATTGAAATTGGGATTAAATTCACAACTCGAATCTCATGTTCCCTCACACTTTTAAGACAGAATCCCAAACTCACAAATTGTAGTTCAAAACATAAATGGGATGACAAATGGAAAGAATCAACTCTCTCTCTCTCAAAGATATTCAAATGCACAAGAGTAGTACCATAGGCTTACCCTTCATGTATTTCTCCACTAATGTAGACATACTTGGTTCAAAATTATTTAGGACTTAAAGGGTTGTAGTTTAGGCTTTTGGTAAAGGTAGGTCACAATTTGGTAAGAGTGACTCAAAACCTCCCTAAGCACTACACAATTTAAACAATTAAGTCCACCTCCTTCAAGAATTTTTCCACCATTTCTTCTCTCTTTTTTTGTATCACCTAGTCTTCCATTTATTCACAATTCCTTTTTATTTTTATTTTTTTTATATTATGAAATTTTTATAACACCTTTCACCTTTTTAGAAACTTTCACATCACAACTTTTCCAACCTTCACCCCCAAACTTAGGCTTTTAGCCCATATTCATACTTCAAAATACTTAGGTAGGTATGATGCCACAAGAAAATCAATAAGATGATAGCTTGTAACATGGTTGCCAATGAAAATGTTTAAAGGCTCAAAAGGGTTGACTAGGAAAAATATGCACGGGTAGGAAATTTAGGCACAATAACGGTCCAAGGAAGGCCTAATATAAAATTACAAACCAAGTTACTCTAGGATTTCGCTTTGAAGCACATTTCGGGCAAGTTCTAGACTACAAATGATGCAAAAGAACTTCACAATTAAATCTCACCACACATGGCACATGAAAACTCAAGTGGAATACAAATCCAAAATCCAATTAAAACCAATGAATCTCAAGGAAGTCACATGTAGCCTAGAAAGCTATTTAGTGGATCAACGAGCCAAAAATAGAATCAAAAAGTCACAACAAGGAACATTACTTTAATCATATTTTATTGTTATTTTTTATTTTAAGGAATAACAACTTCATATGCAAAAGTTTAAATTATATTCGTACCAAACAAGTTACACGTTGGTTGATGGACACAAAATCATACCCCAAAAACCAATTTATCCACAACTAGCCACTAAACTAACTAAAAAAAATATTTACTTTCTAAAAAAAAATAAACAATACTAATCACTTGAGAAAGTTGTCACGCCATCCATCATAGGGAGAAGTCACCCGGTTGAACACAAATAAATTCCTTGGAAAAGAACCGCGGTAGAAAGAAAAACCAAGGAGTTTCATTAATACTACTTTACAAAATAAAAACCAAAATAAACACAAATAAAAACAAGAAAATGCTAATTTTGCGAAATATTACTAATAAACTAATAATGCCAACCAATCTACACAAGTTCACAACCAACAAAAACAAAATTCATGTTCCACGCACATTCATCATATGGGAGCCACCCCCAACCTAAAGTATTGCATTGTCCCCAATGCAACTATACAAAATAAGCCAAAATGAAAGAGGTTCTCCCTGAATGGCATCACTCGGAGATGGAGGTACTGGGGACTGAAAGCTCCAAGTCATCATCGTCAGCCTCGTCTGGTCCACAAAACTTCCTCAAGGTGCTCATGATCTTTTTCAGGAATTTGCTTTTCTTATTTTCATGCTCTCTTTGCTTCCGCTGCCTCCGCTCAACCTTCCCCAACTTGGCTTTGATGTCATGTTTCTCCTTAGCAAGATCGAATAAAATCGGAACCTTTCCTTGTCCAGCTGGACCTGCAGATGTTCCCTCTCCGGATGGTCCAGAAGAAAGACCAGCTTTAAGCTGGCGTACCTGCGTCTCCATGCCATAAACCTGATGAGAGATATACCTGAGAGTGAGAGGTCCCTGCTCAAGTGGTGTGATAGTTGTGCAAGTCCCAGTGGCATTTGCAGGAGCATCAGGTGTCTCAGTGATGGTATCAGTGAATTGGCCAAAGGAGGGAGATGCTACAACAATCTTCCTTTTCTTCTATGCATTCCCTGCTCCCTTTCTCAGTAGTGGGAGGATGAGCTTCTCTGGGTTCTTTTCCTTTTATGTAGGCCTCTTCACCACCCCTGCATCATAGCATAATTGGGTGATTAGGGATGGGAAAAATAAGCTCTTGGTCCTTTCTGCAACAACCTCTGCTATCTCATCGGCAATAAGTTGTCCTACGTTCACCGTTATGCCCTCCATGATAGTACAGATCACTCTTGCCTTCTCAAGTGTCACCTCTGTATTATTTCTTGAAGGCATGACTCGAGAATAGATAATGTAGAGCCAAGTCTTGGCCTCTGCAGTGAATTCTGAAGAATCGATCCTGGAGTGATTTTTTATCCAGTTCGGCACCTTTTGTCACGACCCAAAACCGGTCCAGGTCGTGATGGCGCCTAACGGCGAGGTTAGGCAAGCCAACGAACAACAATAACAATGAAAATGCGGACTACAATAATAATATGGGGTAAGGCCGTAGAAACAAGCTGAACCACAGCTAGGACCAATACATATACAACCCCGATAACTACAACAGGTGTGTGCCAGGACTAGTGTCACAGTGTCAACGGGCAGCTACATAGATACAACAGCAAAA
>ML278155.1:0-56604 GCA_005239495.1 Nicotiana undulata
CATAATATATATATATATATATATATATATATATATATATATATATATACCGCGTGTGTGCCAGGAACTAGTGTCACGAGTGTCGCTGGCAACTACTGAATATACAATGACTGCAATATTTACAGGGTCTCAGTCTGAATGAAATAGACAGAGAGTATAACAAAAGAAACTCCAGGTCGCTGCTAGGAAGTTCCCAGGAACGCAGCACACTGTGAAGTATGACCAAGCTTTCAATATCTAGCACCGGCCTAAAAATCAGATGGACCAGCCTCCGGACCTGTACAGTCAAGTACAGAAAAGGAAAGAAAGTGCAGCATGAGTACATATATATAAATATGTACCCAGTGAGTATCCCGTCTAAATTCGAAGAAGTAGTGATGAGAGGTCGACTGGATACTCTCTAAGGTCCAGTAACATAATATAGAATGAGATAAGGCTAAAGCAATAGGCATGCGAAATTGTAAGCAGCAAGCATATGAACACATAATGTAACACAAGTAAGAGCACCAAGTACCAATTCCTCTTATTAACACAAGCTCCCCACGATCGCGAATCATACCTGCGACTCGTGTGCTGACTCGATAATAATAAGCTCCCCACGATCGTGAATCATACCTGCGACTCGCGTGCTAACTCGATAATATTAAGCTACCCACGACCGCGAATCATACCTACAACTCGTGTGCTGACTCGATAATAATAAGCTCTCCACGATCGCGAATCATACCTGTGACTCGTGTGCTGAATCGATAATAATAATATTCATATATAGGCACTATAGGTACCGACTCGACCATGAGCTCAACAGGACTGTGTCAATGTCATATCACTGATGGCCATTTAGGATTTACATCATCATATTTTTACTTCTTCCATGTCATTTCAATAATAAGCACAATTTATAATACATACAATGGTTCAAATAAGGCACGAAATCGCATACTCGTGGGTCCTACGGCTACCCGACATAGCAATATAGTCGCCACGTACGGACTCCCGTCACTTGGTACGTACGCGGCCCCCTCAACATGTACACATAGTAAACAAGGAACCTACAGGGACATTTCCCCCTTACAAGTTTGGAAAGGAGACTCACCTCGACGAAGCACTCCTCGGACCAAAGACCAGATCAAGAATGCGCCCAAAGCTCCGAAACTACCCTCAACGGCTCGCAACTAGCCAAACATAGCATAATTGAATCAATTTAAGATCCAAGAATAAGAATTAACAATAAATTCCAAAATATAGTATTCTTGATGGTTTTTGAAATTTCGACCCCGGGCCCACGCGTTCGGATTTTGAAAATTCTTGAAGGAATGAATTACCCGGCGTCTAAGGATCATAATTATGAAAGTCCTTGCTAGAATTCATGGCAAAATGAGTAATTCATAATTTCCCAAAACCCCTAAATTTCTATCAATTTCTATGAATTTTTAGGATACTTGGAAGGGAATTTCATTAGGAATTGGTGTTAAAATCATGAAACTAAGGAATTAACTTACCTTGATGACAATGGTGGAACACCCTTTGGAAATGCAAACCTTGAGGAGGAAGATGAGAATGGAGTAAAAATGGGCTGGGTCCCGTATTAAAATACGCTGCCCAGCTGCTTGTACTATGCGATCGCAGCTGGGCCAGAGCGTTCGCATAGGGCAATTGCCCAGGACCCTCAAGAAGCACAGTGCGATCGCACCTGATGGCTGGCAATCGCAGAGAGTAGCAGTGGGGGGGGGGGGGGGTGGGGGGGNCTTGTGCGATCGCAGCTGATTGCCTGCAAATGCATCGAAGAAAACCATACAACAAAAATTCTGGTGTTTTGGAATTAACTCTGAGTGGTCCGAAACTCACCCGAGCCCCTCGGGACCCCGTTCAAAGATACCAACAAGTCTGTATTCATGATACGGACTCGCTCGAACTTACGGAATATAAAAGACAACAACGAATCTCAAAATTCAACCCCAAAACCAAATTAATCAAACTTAAGAACATTGAAATTCTAGAATTCATTACATTGCGTCGAACAGGTCTATACTACTCGGAATGACCCCAAATTTTGTAGACAAGTCGTAAATGACTATACGGAACTATTGCCAGTCTCAGAATTCCATTCGGACCTCGGTAGCATAAAATCACGTCCCAACCCAAATTTCAAATATAAGGAATTCATGATTTCCATTTCGCGCGCCGAAATTCTCCTGGTCGTCAGAAACCCGAGCCGAACATACGCCCAAGTCTGAAATCATCATACGGAGCTACTGGAGCTGTCAGAACTAAATTCCGAGGTCGTTTGCTCAAAATGTTGACCGAAGTCAAACTTGGCCAAATAGGCTAGCCTTAAGGAACCAAGTGTTCCTAAACCACCCAAATCATTCCCAAATCCCGAACCACCCGCTCCCGCGAGTCATAAAGCACGAATAGCCGCTATGGAAGGTTTTATTTAAGGAAACGAGATCCTATCACGCAAAACGACCGGCTGGGTCGTTACAACTAATGTCGTAAAAAAATGTCTCAGAACAAATACTAAATACTAATGAATGAGGGGAAATGGTGAAGCTGTTGACGCTGAACAGCTAACTCAAAATCCGAAAAGCTGAAGCCGAACAGACGCAAGTGACTACTACTCAGAACCGGTACCTGGATCTGCGCACAGAGGTGCAGGGAGTAATAATGAGTACGCCAACTTAGTAGTAATGAAAATAAATCAAGTCCGAAGATAAGAATCACACATCATAAAACACTAATTCACAAATAGTAAAAATCATGAGTCTTAACAAAATATACATTTAGTACAGAATTTTGAAAACCAATTTCCGTAAAAATAATCCTTTGAACAAGTATATTTTTACAATGTTTCTCAGTAAGCTTTCCAAAGTATCAATATAAAAGTATGAAATGAATCATAATCAAAAGCTCAGAAAAATATCATTTAAAACCGCCACTCGGGCAAAAATCATCATTCATAATCAGTCACTCAGCACCTCACCATCACTCAATAACAGTCACGCAGCACCTCAAAATCACTCATGCCTCCCAATCACTCGTCACTCGGCACACGGCACTCGCACTCAGAAGGTACCTGCGCTCACTGGGGGTGTGTACAAACTCCGGAGGGGTTCCTATAGCCCAAGCGCTATAAACAAGACAAAGAATGGCATCAATCACTTAGGCACTCGACCTCTCTCATATCATAAACATCCTCACAATATTGGCCCTCGACCTCACTCAGTCGGACACTCTCAACATGCCACTCGGGTCATAAATAACGGGGTTCTCGACCCTAAAAAAATTTTATTTCAGAAAATAACAATATCATCAAATTTGAGTGTCAACAATTTTACAAGGAAGGCAGAGTGTAAAATCATAATTATTACGTGAGGAATACCACAAAATAGCCCCCAAGGGGTTAAAAACAGATCAGAATAGTCTATACCCCCATGACCGTTCCGGGATCCGCCTACACCTGACAAGCCATAATACTTGAATTCTTTCAATTATGATCTGTTACGATGGCCGATAAGCCTCGCACACATCGGCACAAACCACATGCATAATTTAATCACACTGACGAAACTGATCACTGCCGTACATGTGCCATTTCAACCATGCCTAACCAATCCGTCTTCTCTCTAATTATCCTTAATTGCCTCAGAAATAATAGTAACTCCATTCAACTCATAACAAACTCAATCCTCACTCATCCCGAGTAGCCTTGACTCATGAGACCACGCTGTCTTAATCCCACAAACTGTCTCACACCCTCCTTGCGCGCCTTCACAAATCCAACTAATATACCCCTCATGATACTCTTTCTCCAAATCTGGAGTTTATTTCTCTTTGTCTTCCAATACTACCATGCACGTTAAAAATAACATAAAACACTCTAACCATTTTCCCTTTGTCCGAAGTAACGCTGCAAAAGCTCGATTCTTAATCATACTACTGCCTTTAACCCTTAAAACACTGGATTCTTAGTTTTTGAATTCATTAGGACCACTATTGAGAGCCACCCACTCTGACTGGCCCCGAATACATTCAACTCCAAGGCTCTTCTTAGCACATGAACGCCTTCTCAAGGAAGCACGTGACTGAGTCACTACCCTAACAACTCGCCTATACCTTAAGAATAAATTCTGAATCTTTCAAAGTCTAACCCTGATCCAATAGGGCTAACTTTAGCACACATTTATCAAATCACATGCACAATTTGCATTTTACTCCTTTCCCTTTAGCTGAAGTAACTTGCCAATACGTCGACAATCCGCAACCCTATGAGAACACAATCCTACAACCCAACTGCAGGTGGTGGGACTCCCCCACTTAACCCGAAGCTACTCTTTGCACCACTCTGGACCCCACTAAAAGTCTTTCTTCATTGCTGACATGACCTTGCTCAACCAACCCGTCAAATTCTTCTAAATTCTCCTATAGGCAGTTCTTGAATACTCAAATTCTCTAGAATTATTCACATATTCGCCCTCCTACCGAATATCCACTAGAATTCCTTGCAAAAACTTGCCAACCACACAACCACTAACCTACTCATAGGAGATAACCCACCTGTGGAAATCACTAACTGACACCTTCCAACGACGCTATATTGCACACTCTCTACAACATCAATATCCCATCCTAAGCCGGTTATCATTCACTAACTTTACCAGCCCGTTGACTCCTAATGGATATATACTAAATGTGCTACAACATCTTCTAATTCACCACTATCTTGACGCTCTCCCATTTTGGCCAAACTCCCTCTTTACGCGACTGCTCGACTTCCGCTCCTTACACCTGGCCTTCTAGAAACGGAACCACCGCCTAGCACTTCTCACATATCCTCCTTCAACGTATGCTGCCCAATTGCTGGCTCAATTCAATATCATTCTCTGTAGCTCTTAAGCCAGCAGTTCACCACGACTTCAAACTCTCCGAAGATTATCTTTCTCGAGTTTCCCTCATTATCAATACTTATCCCATACTAAACCACCGCACCTCACAGTCTCTGACAACCGTTTCTTCAATACTTCTTCACAGTACTCTGACCCCATGCAACCGAAGAAACCATAACACCGACGAACTTAACATATTATATTCGATCAAAAATAGCGATACCATATCACATGTGAAAACTCCACCTCACTTGATAACACCAAGTATTACTACTTTATCCCCCAGACTTGAATATTCATAATCCCAATTTCCTTCCTCCGTCGGAACTTAACCTCCCTTCAAGTCATTCATTACCCCGACATATGGGCAGGCATTTTACCATCATATCAACACCACACGATAACCAACCGTAAGCACCTTAACAACCTGAGCATAGCCTTTAAGCTCCCAAGAACACAACTACTGTGCTGGAACAACATAATATCCCTCTGCAAGGCGACAACAACATCCCCAATCAACTTCGCAGGGAGAAACATCCTGCACCACACGCATAGTATCATTAAAATTCCTCAAATCCTCAATTCATAGCAAGAGCTTCGCGACGTGTAAGATTGAGTATGAAGAAACATAGACATAAGCCTTAAGGGAATCAAATCGCACGATGAGGAATCAAGAAGGAAAGTACTCCTAACAGCCCTGCAGCCTCTCGAAGATAAGTACAGACATCTCTGAACCGATCCGTAAGACTCTACTAGACTTTCTCATGACTCGTGAAACCTAAGGGAACTTAGTGCTCTGATACCATGTTGTCACGACCCAAATTTTCATAAGGTCATGATGGCGCCAGACATCTACTGTCAGGCAAGCCAATCATTAAATAGTTAAGCTAAATTTCCTCTTTTAGCATTTTTTGAAATCATTACCTTTCACTTTAACACGTAGTAACTACATAAAATCCATAAAGTAAGAATAACAGTCCAACCCATTTTAATAAAATACATCCCAAACACATCCTAGAACCCGGTGACACAAGTGCATGAGCAATTTCTAAGAATTTATACAATTATTACAAAGCTTGTCCGAGATACATATTGGACAAGGAATTTAAAATAAAATACAAATACATATGAGGAAGACTCTGTCGGCTGCGGGTAATCTCCGGATGATGCAGCCCGTCTAAGTCTCCAAGTCAGCCACTTTGCTATGAAGGTACCTGTGCAACAAAATGCACATCAAGTGTAGTATGAGTACGAGAACAGTGTGTACTCAGTAAGTGTCCCGCCTAACTTCAGAGAGGTAGTGACGAGAGGTCGAATTAGTCACTTGCTAGAAGTTAATTAATATGAGGTATAGACACGAAGTGAATCAATATGAAACAAAGTAAATGTATATATCAAACGGGTATAAATTACATGGTACCATCCCTTCCTTAAAATTCAGCTCTCAATTAACAATTTCCTTCCGTAACCAAAACATATACATAGATACGACTTCACCAAAAGGATTATTATACTTCAATTAAGGGAAAACCCCTTAGGTGCACTGGCTTCTCGCCAAACATTACGTACGATTCAATGGAGATAGTAAGTACATAGGAAATGTCGAGGCGTACGACCCAATCCAACATAAAAGTAACTGTGCACTGTCGAAGGATCGAGCGACGCGAACCATAGATGCATCTATTAACCTGCCGAGGCGAATGGACCTCTCCCATGATAGTGTGGTACATTAATCCTGCCGAGGCGAACGGCTCGATCCCATAAGAGTGTGGTACATTAATCCTGCCGAGGCAAATAACTCAATCCCATAAGAGGGTGGTACATTAATCCTGCCGAGGCGAACGACCCGAACCAATAAGAGTGTGGTAGGAGGACTTACCCCGCTCGCGAATCATACATGCGATGCGGTAACATATAAATAATAGGGTTACCCCGCTCGCAAATCATACCTGCAACTCGGGTACTCACATATAGATAGACACATTTAAGTAGTAATTTAGGAATTTATCAGGAGGTGTCTAGCCAAGGAAAAATAAATTCTCTTTTTATATGATTAAGAAAATGAAGTTTAACCTACTGGGATATTTTAGCTACAAATTCAATAATATTAGGCCTCTGGTTTATCAACAATGTTACAAATATAGCAAGTAAAACATGCTAGTGGGCCCTAGACTACCCGGACATAAGCATAATAGTGGCTACGCACGGACTCTCGTGACCTCGTGCGTACGTAGCCACCACAAATAGCAACACATATTTAATTGGTTCACCTATGGGGACAATTCCCCCTCACAAAGTTAGAAAGGAGACTTACCTCACTCCGAAATTCCATAACCGGCTTTCAAGCCCTTCCGAGGACTCCAATTGATGCACAACGCCCCAAAATTATCCAAATAACGACAAACCAATGAAAATATACTCTAATATTTGCTAACAATCCAAATTAGATAAACTCCTATCTCCGCTGAAGGAATTGACCAAAATGCCCTCGGACCGACGTGCCCAGATTCCGAAATTTCTCAAAGATAAACTCTACCCATCGCTTTAATAGTTCAAATATAAAATTTACTCAATTATTCATGCTTAATTCGTGGTAAAAATCAAAATTACCAAATTTCTAGGTCTTCCCTTAAGATCCTAATTTTTATACAAATTCTCATGTCTAATTCCATGTATAAACCTTGTATTTAACTTAAAAACGTGAGGAAATTACTTACCTAATGATCCTTGACGAAGATCCCTCCTTGAAGCTCCCCAAAATCGCCCATACTAACTAAAAATAGGAGAATAAATGACAAAATTCCCGTTTTTAAAACAGTCTGACCATGTTCATTTCCGCACCTGCGGTCCCGAAGCGCAGGTGCGCCCAAACTCCCGCACCTGTGGCTTCCTTAGCTCCAGCCAAAACTCGCACCTGCAGCATCAAAGCCGCACCTGGGGGTCCACACCTGCGGCCAAAGCCTCGCAGGTGTGGTCACACCTGATGACAACATCCTCAGCTTTTCTTCAACTTCAACTATTAACCTGTTAATCGCTTGGAATCCACCCGAGGCCCACGGGACCCCGTCCAATTACACCAACCTGTTCCAAAACATAATGCGGACTCACTCGAGGCTTCAAATCACATCAAATAATAACAAGACAATGAATCGCACTCAAATTCAAACTTTATGAACCTAAAATTTTAAACTTCCACATTCGATGCCGAAACCCGTCAAATAACGTCCGATTGACCCCAAATTTTGCACACAAGTCATATTCGACATTACGAACCTGCTCCAACTTCTGGTCAGATTTTCTGAAAAACCTTCAAATTTCTATCTTTAGCCAAATGACTTCAAAATGACCCACGGACATCCAAATCCACTTCCGATCGCGCTCCCAACTCCAGAATCACCATACGAAGCTATTCCCAGAATTAGAATCCCAAACGGACATTTATAACACTGAAATGCCTTACAGCCCAAATTTATGAAATTCTTCTAAAATGCTATCTTCCATAATGTGCGTCGAAACGCTCCCAGGTTATCCAAAGCCCGATCCGGGCATACGCCCAAGTCCGAAATCATCATACGAACCTGCAGGAACCTTCAAATCCTGATTCAGAGGTCGTTTACTCAGAATTCCAATCATAGTTGATTCTTCCAACTTAAGGCTTCCGAAATGAGAATTTCCTTTCCAAATTCATCCGAACTTCCCGAATTTCAATTCTGACCATGCGTACAAATCATAATACCTTAAATGAAGCTGATCACAGTCCCAAACCGTTGAATGACGCGCTAGAGCTCAAAATGACCCGTCGGGTCGTTACATTGATTAAGGTCGACTGAGCCAAAAATACAAATTGCACTAGGTGAAACAATCAGAGTTGATGCAGAGCAAAATTCCCTTGAAGCCGACTCAAGTTGATTGAGAAAAAGCCAAGTTGCTCAGGACTCAAGGCCACAAACTGACCACCACATTTAAAACTGACAAAATTCTCTTTGTTTGAAACAGGAACAAAGAAGTGCAAAGAATGTGGTTCAATAAAAAAGAGAAAAGAGTGTAGAGAAGACCCGACCAAGGGAAGTTTCTCAAATCTTTACCTTTATCAGTGTTGCTAGAGTGCATGAAATATTGCCATTTCTTTTCACATTTTTCCTCCTAGGATAAAATTCCTAGTCAGATGGAATTTTTTTCCAACAGAAATCTTAGTCTGGTGAAACTTTCTCCTAAGATAACAGAAAAAAGGACCTAGTCTGATGAATTTTCTTCTAGGATTAAAATCTTAGTCTGATGAATCTTTCTCCTAAGATAGAAGACCTAGTCTGGTGAACTTTCTCCTAGGATAGAAATCTTAGTCTGATGAATCTTTCTCCTAAGGTAAAAAAAAATAGGGACCTAGTCTGATGATGTTTCTCCTAGGTTTAAAATCGTAGTCTGATGAATTTTTCTCCTAAGATAGAAAACATAGTCCGATGAATTTTCTCCTAGAATAATCATATCTTAGTCTGATGAATCTTTCTCCTAAGATAGAAGACCTAGTCTGATGAACTTTCCCCTAGGATCAAATCTTAGTCTGATGAATCTTTCTCTTAAGATAACAAAAAAAAGAGAATAACTACCTAGTCTGATGAATTTTCTCCTAGGAGACAAATCTTAGTCTGATTAATCTTTCTCCTAAGATACAAAAAAAAACCTAGTCTGATGAACTTTCTCCTAGGATAGACGTCTTAGTCCGATGAATCTTTCTCCTAAGATAAGAAAACCGAGTCTAGTGAATTTTCTCATAGGATAATTTTTTAAAAGGAAGAAGTCTTGCTTATAAAAAAGGAAAAAAAATAGTTTATTTATGTCCTCAGAAAATAAGCATTTGGGGCATTTTGTTTAAAAGAATGATTGTTTCAAAAAAAAAATTAACTGAAAAACAAAAATCCTTCTTGGTTCATTTTAGCATAGGGTATACAATTCCCTAGTCTTGTTTTCTAACATAGGGTTACCACTCCTTAGTTGATGCCAATGTAGGGTCTCCACTCCCTAGTTGATGCCAACATAACTTGATTCCAACATAGGGTATCCACTCCCTAGTTGATGCTAACATAGGGTCTCCACTCCCTAGTTGATGCCAACATAGGGTCTCCACTCCCTAGTTGATGCCAGCATAACCTGATGCCAACATAGGGTCTCCACTCCCTAGTTGATGCCAACATAGGGTCTCCACTCCCTAATTGATGCCAACATAACCTGATGCCAACATAGGGTAACCACTCCCTAGTTGATGCCAACATATGGTCTCCACTCCCTAGTTGATGCCAGCATAACCTGATGCCAACATAGGGTCACCACTTCCTAGTTGATGATTTTCCAACCTAGGGTCTCCAATCCCCTGTTGATTTTATTTTCCAACCTAGGGTCTCCACTCCCTAGTCTCATTTTCGAACATAGGGTATCCACTCCCTAGTTAATTTGATCTGAAATGATGGGTACACCACTCCCTGATATCTTTTCCAATTTAGGGTATTCCATTCCCTGGCCACATTTTTCCAACATAAGGTACACCAATTCTTAGTTGAGGCATCTTTTTGACAATAAGGAAACACCATCCCATCCAGAAAGAATCATCATGTTACTTTCGGGGTACACTATTCCCGACCTTTTATTGCTTTCAATAATAAAGTAGTATAGGGTTTTGGTTACAAATAACTCACGAAATTTTCCTAATGAAAATTGGGGAAGAAAATTTTTGTTCGTTTCGTTTGTTTTGATGCCTGAGCAGGTTATACCTCGAGGCACATGGTTCAAGACGACCAAAAGAAGAAGTCTCAAATCAGCATAAAGGAAAAGAAGAAAAAGAAAAGAGTTGAACCCAATGTACAGAAGCAGAAAAGATGTGGACTGCTCAAAACATAAATCAATCCACAAGTTATGTATGTCCCTCCTCGATCCGAAAAGCTGAAGAAGATTGAACAAACACATATAGCTAACAAGCATCAAGATTCATATCAGTGTCTGCGTGAAGAAACAACCAAGACTCAAGATCAAGCTTCAAAAGACTCATAGATAGAAATCTTGTAACTCATAGTCGATAGGTTTAGTTTAGTCTTTTTCATTTTCATTTTGGTGTAATAAGGAGCTCATCAAGCAGTAAGAAGCAGCAACAACAGTGAAATCACAGCTTCCCGGTAGTCCCAGATACCAAAACATCTACAACTACACTAACCTGATTCCTTTATAGCCAAGAATATGTAGGCAACCTCCGAAGCAAGGTTCGGTCAAACTTTTTTCAAAATGTTTCCAGATGGAGTACCAAACGGGCAAAAATTGCTCGCAATTGTTCACTTTATCTTTTCCTGAAAACTCTCCGTGTTCTCGAGCAAAGAGGGCAGTTGTGAGCACCCAATTTTTGCCTTGCATTGAAATTACTTATAAAAATAATCCAAAAGATAATTTATAAAAAAATTCGGAGTTTTTCTTTATTTAGTTGCATTTCATGCATGTTTAATACTTTAAAATTATAGAAAAATCATAAAAATTATCACATTTTCATTTCATTCCATCTTAGGTTTAATTTGTATTTTTAGAAATTAACACTCTTTAATTGATAAATTAATTTATAAGAAGTCACAAATATATTAATTAGCATTAATCAATTAGTCTAATTAATAAGTTCAAATGTTAATTAGTTTTTTTGCAAAATAAATTTTATTAGTAGTAAGGTGGCCGTTTTTGAAAGAATAATTTGGCCTTTATTTCAAATTGACCCAATTTTAGAGCCCAAAATCCCAGGCCCAACCAAATACCCCCTCTTAAAAAACTCACTTTCCTAAAATCTAGAGATAGACCTAATTAGATAAAAAAATATAGACCCCAAAAAAACAGTACCCCCCCCCCTTTCAAAAAAATAACCAAACAGCACTGACCCCCTCCCTGAGCTCGCCGCACCACCCCTCCCAAACAGCTAGCCGCCAACAACCGCTGAGACCCGCCGAAAAACACCCATTTAGTTTTCCCTTCTTACTTCCACACACACATATATATGTATGTAGAGCTATACATTTCTCCCTTATCTAATTGCTTTGTTATTATAGGTAGTAAAATCCAACTTCCAAGAAATCCTCAAATACATTTTTCTGTTTTTACTCAAATTTACCAGTTTCTTTTTCTTTCTCCATTGCTTGTCTTGTAATCTTTGGGATGAAATCTTGTCAGATCTTGATTTTTTTGTTCTGGAATTTGGTACGACTTATTTCATTACAAAGCCAAGCCTCCCCCACTCTTCTTCCTTCCTCATGCTCATACTCGTAACATAAACATAGACACAACCAATATAATTACAAACAAACCAACCCCACATAGGAATTAAGTAAAAAAATCTGAACTTTTCTCCTCAATGGGAATGGCAGCTGCTGAGCAACAGTTTCATGTCTTAGTTGTAGATGATAGCTTGATAGATAGGAAGCTCATTGAGAGGCTCTTTAGAACCTTTGCTTGCCAAGTTACTACTGTGGATTCTGGAAATAAAGCTTTAGAATGTTTTGGGATTACATGTCACGACCCCAAATCCTAACAAGTCGTGATGGCGCCTATGGTGAAACTAAGCTAGCCACTATCACGTAACTACACATTTCTTTTAATATAATTTCTCAAAATCATTAACAATTCCGCATAATAAGTATAAAACTTTTGAAATCTTTAAATAACGTAAATGGTCTAACAGTCTAAAATCGAATCCCCATAACGGGAGTCAACTGATCACGAGCATCTAAGAATAATACTAACACTGCTAATGTCGTAAAATAATGTCTCAGAACAAATACTAAATACTAATGAATGAGGGGAAATGGAGAAGTTGTGGATGCTGAATAGCTACCTCGAAATCCCAAAAGCTGAAGCCGAACGGACGCAAGTGACTACGGCTCAGAACCAGTACCTGGATCTGTACACAGAGGTGCAGAGAGTAATGATGAGTACGCCAACTCAGTAGTAATCAAAATAAATCAAGTCTGAAGATAAGAAACACACAGCACAAAACACCAATTCACAAATAGTAAAAATCATGAGTCTTAACAAAATATACATTTAGTACATAAGTTTGAAAACTAATTTCCGTAAAAAAAATCCTTTGAACAAGTATATTTTTCCAATGTTTCTCAGTAAAATTTTGAAAGTATCAGTATTAAAGTATGAAATGAATCATAATCAAAAGCTCAACAAACTATCATTTAAAATCGCCCCTCGGGTAAAAATCATCATTCATAATTAGTCACTCAGCACCTCACCATCACTCAATATCAATCACTCAGCACCTCACAATCACTCATGCCTCCCAATCACTCGTCACTCGGCACTCGCACTCAGTAGGTACCTGCGCTCACTGGGGGTGTGTACAGACTCCGGAGGGGCTCCTACAACCCAAGCGTTATAAACAAGCCAAATCATTACACCAATCACTCAGTAACTCGACCTCCCTCATATCATAAACATCCTCACAATATTGGCCCTTAGCCTCACTCAGTCGGACACTATTAACATGCCACCCGGGCCATAAATAACGGAGTTCTCGACCCCAAACAATATTTCATTTCAAAAAATAACAATATCATCAAAAATGAGTGTCAACAATTTCAAAAGGAAGACTAAGTGTAAAAGCATAATTATTACGCGAGGAATACCAGAAAATAGCCCCCAAGGGGCTAACACAGATCGGCACTAGGCCCCAAACATGGCTTACAACCCAAATATATCTAAAGCAGTTTCGCAACTAAATAGTTGCTTCAAAAGGAACATATTTCAAAATTTCTAATTCGTGCACGCTCCACTCTCATCACCCAGTGTGTGCGTCACCCCAAAATCGTGAAAGGATGTAAAGTCTGGGGTTTCAAACCCTCAGGACAGGATTTCAAGACATTACTTACCTCAAACTAGCCTGAAAAGCTACTCCACAACACGCTTGCCTATCGAATAAACTCCCGATTGCTCCAAATCTATCAAGTTTAGATTTTTCACATCAAATTATGCCAATAAGATGAAACTCAATGGAAGGATATCAATTTTAAGCACAAAACCCGAAATTAGCCAAAACCCGACCCCCGGGCTCGCGTCTCACAACTTTACAAACATTATACCAAAACGCTCCGCATCATCTCAGGAGTGCATACATATAAAGAACTCTGAAATCGGAGTCCAAATGACCCCTCAAATCACCCCTAAAAGGTCTCTTAAACTCAAGCCCTAGTTTCCCCTTTATCCACTGATTTTCCCTTATTCAACACTGTTAATTTGTCCCGTAATCACATATAATCGTGTTATGGAGTCCAAAATCCTTACCTCAATTAAGAAAAACCATTTTCCTCTTCGAAAATCTCTCCAAAATCTCTATTTCCGGTAAATAATTGTGGAAAAGTGGGCAAGGGTCGCAAATGTATTTAATTTATACTGCCCAGGTCTTCTGTAATGACCCGACTGGTCGTTTTGCGTATTAGGATCCTGTTCCCTTAAATGAAACCATTCATAGCGGCTATTCGTGCTTTATGACTTGCGGGGATGGGTGGTTCGGGATTCGGGAATGGTTTGAGTGATTTAGGAACACTTGGTTCCTTAAGGTTGGCATATTTGGCCAACTTTGACTTCGGTCAACATTTTGAGCAAACGACCTCGGAATCGAGTTCTGACAACTCCAGTAGCTTCGTATGTTGATTTCAGACTTGGGCGTATGTTCGGCTCGGGTTTCTGATGACCCGGGAGCATTTCGGCGCCTGAAACAGAAATCAGGATTTCCTTATGTTTGAAGTTTGGGTTGGGACGTGATTTTATGATATCGGGGTCCGAATGAAATTTTGGGACTGGGAATAACTCCGATATGTCCTTTATGACTTGTCTACAAAATTTGAAGTCATTCCGAGTTGTATAGGTCGGTTCGGCGTATCATTATTGAATTCAAGAAAAACTAAGTTCTTAAGTTATAAATTCAGGGGGTTTGGAGGGTGATTTTGAGTTTTAGCGTTGTTTGGAGTGTTTCCTGGGCTCTAGCAAGTTCGTATAATGATTTGGGACTCGTTGGTATATTTGGACGGGGGCTCGAGTGGACCCAGGTGCCTCCCATACCTCGCACGAGGCCAAAAACCAGCAAGAATCACTGCTGGTGCAGCTGTAGCTGGTGTGACCGTAGGTGCGGTTGCGCAGTTGCAGGCGCGAGACGGCTCATGCGGTCCCAGCCTCGCAGGTGCACAATGTCCGCAGGTGCGGACCATATTTCCGCAGGAAAGGGACCGCAGGTGCGGCCCCTAACTCCGCAGGTGCGAACCAGCTCCCCCAGCCATTTTCCGCAGGTACGACCACTTCCTCGCAGGTGCGGTCCCAGGGTCGCAGGTGCGGAAACCCCTGTAGACAGCTTGTACTTAAATGTCAAAAAATGGATTACCTCCATCTTATTCTCACTCAACCTCGATTAAAGAGCTCTCAAGCTTGGGGGAAACCTGCCGACGACCAAGTCCACCAAAGGTGACTATTTTCACTCCATTTGTCTAGTCTAATATGTGAATTAACAAGGGAATTAACAACTAAATCTTAGTAAAGCCTAGATTTGGGGTAGTAAATAGGATTTTTGAGAATTGGGTGAATTATCCAGATTTTTGTTGTGAATTCAAGTAAAGGTTGCATAATTACGATCCTTAGGCTGCGGGTGAGTGATCCCTTCCAGAATTTTTGGAATCCGAGCGCGTGGGCTCGGGGTTGAAATTCCAAAGTCCTTCAAGAATGCCTAATTTTGAGTTTATTGGTTAATTCATCTTCTTTGAACTTAAATTGATTCAATTACGCTATATTTTTTCTATTTGTGAGCCGTTGAGGGTAGATTTCGGAGATTTCGAGCGCATCCTTGATTCGAGGGGTGAATTCGTCACGAGGTGAGTCTCCTTTCGAACCTCGTAAGGGGGAAATGTCACCATAGGTTCCTTATTTGTTATGTATACATGTTGTGGGGGCTGTGTACGTACCAAGTGACGAGAGTCCGTACGTGGCGACTATATTGCTATGTCGGGTAGCTTTAAGACTCACGAGCATGCCTCTATGTGCCTTATTTTTACCTTGTATGTATTGTAAGTTGTGATTATTGTTGAGATGACATGGAAAGGTGAGATATTATGATTCCAATCCCAGTTGGCTATAGTGGTATTAGCACAGTCCATGTTGAGTTTCACTGTTGAGTCGGTACACATATGTACCTATATATGAATATGCACTTGTTATCGAGTCAGCACACGAGTCGCAGACTGGAAGCACGATCGTGGGTCAACTTATATATTATTGTTATCGACTCAGCACATGAGTCGCAGACTGGACGCACGATCGTGGGTCAACTTATATATTATTTTTATCGAGTCAGCAGACGAGTCACAAACTGGATGTGCGATCGTGGGTCAGCTTACATATTATTATTATCGAGTCAGCACACGAGTCGCAGGCATGATGCGCGATCGTGGGTAGCTTATCATTATCGAGTCAGCACACGAGTCACAGACTGGATGCGCGATCATGGGTCACCTTATTACTATTGAGTCGGCACACGAGTCGCAGGTATGATTCGCGATCGTGGGTTAGCTTATGACCTCAGTCCTTATGACCACCCTTATGACTCACGCCGGTTGTCTTGTTCTGGTATTGTATTATTACTTGAGTCTGAGTCGCACATAGTGTGATTGACAGGTATTGTGTTAATGGAGGTTTGGCACTTGCAGTTCATTTTCAGCTGTTACTGGGATTACATTATTTGCTTATGTACTTGTTGATTTCTGTTTCACATGCCTACTGCTTTATCCATATCCCTTTTAATATCATATTGCCAGACATTAGTGAGTATCTAGTCAACCTCTCGTCACAACTCCTTCGAGTTTGGACAGGATACTCACTGGGTACATATTTATTTATGTACTCATGATGCACTTCTTCTTCTTCTGTACTTGATTGTACAGGTCCGGTGGCTGGTACATCTGATTATTAGGCTGGTGCTAGATATTGATTTGTGGTATTAGACTTTACGGTGAGCTTCTCTTCCTGGCGACCTCCTAGCAGCACCCTGAAGTTCCTTTGTTATTTTTCCCCGTCTATTTCATCCGGACTGTGGATTTGTATATTTATGTATCTTGTATATTCCGCTAGTTGCCTGTGACACTCGTGACACTAGTTACTGGCACACACGTAGTGTATATTTTGGGTACTGGGCTGTATATCCGTACATATGCTTTATTTTGGCCATATATTGTTATGATATTTTTTTCATGTCAGGCTATCATCATGTTTAATTGTTTAAAACTGGAAAATATTGACTTGTGTAATCAAATGGGAATAGTAACACCTAGTGTAATTCATATTGGCTTGCCTAACCCCGCTGTTGGGCGCCATCTCGACCTAAATTAGGATTTGGGTCGTGACAACGTGGTATCAGAGACTTAGGTTCACGTAGTCTCACGAGTCACAGGCAGACCTAGTAGAGTCTTGCGGATCGGTACGGAGACGTCCGTACTTATCTTCAGGAGACTGTGGGGTGTTAAGAAACTCATTTTTTTTCATATCCTATCGTGCAACCGATGATGTACTCAAATTTGATCTTCTACTCTCTCACAGATGGTGAGGATTTGTGATTCTCATGTTCCTGATCCGGGAGATGCTACCCTTGCCGCTCGAGGCCATGCTAGGGGCAGGGGTAGGGCACATGCCCGAGGCAGGGGATGAAGGTGTCCCAGAGTTGTACCAGTTGCACCACTTGAGGATCCTATTAATGAGGTGAGGGATGAGTTGCCTCCCGTTTCTCCTGCTCCAGTGGACTTTATAACGACGCCAGGCTTCCAGGAGGTCATGGGCCGCATGTTGAGATTCATGGACACCATGTCCCAGGCAGGCGTACTTCCAGCAGATCCTGCCACTTCCCAGGCGGGAGGGGGAGTTCAGACCCCTATCGCTCAGGCCACCGGACAGGCAGCAGCACATCATACTCCGGGTACACCGCCTGTGGGTGGAGTTCAGCCTATAGTAGCATAGCCAGATCCCAGGCCAGTTGCAGAGGGCGACCAGCAGAAGATTCTAGATAGATGGACCCGGCTTCGCCCTCCAGTCTTCAGGGGTGAGCGGGGCAAGGATGCTCTGGATTTAATTGACAGGTGCAGGGATAGACTACACAATATGAGGATATTGGAGTCGCATGGGGTAGACTTCACTATATTTCAGCTTGAGGGTCGAGCTCGCCGCTGGTGGAAGTCATATGTTCTTAGCAGGCCAGCGGATTCTTCTCCTGTCACGTGGAGCCAGTTTACTCAGCTATTTCTGGATAGATACATTCCTCCTTCTGAGAGGGAAGAGCTTCGGTGTCAGTTTGAGCGGTTAGAGTAGGGGCAGATGTCCGTGACTGATTATGAGGCGGGAGAGTTATCCCGCCATGCTCTCATGATATTGCCCACCGATGCCGAGAGGATGCAACGGTTCGTGGCAGGCTTACATCTAGGTATTAGGACCTCTATGGCTAGAGAGGTAGAGATGGGTACCCCGTATCAGCTTGTAGTCAAGATAGCTCGATGGATTGAGGGATACCAACTGAGGAGCAGGGAGCAGGGTCTGCAGGGTCAGCAGGACAAGAGGGCCAGATTCTCAAGTGATTTTAGGGGCGCTCTAGCTAGGGGCAGGGGTCAGTTCAGAGGCGGTAAGTTCAGTAGGCCTTCATATACAACACCTCCACTACCTCCCAGGGGTGTTCCAGTGAGGCCTTAGTTCAGCGCCATGCCAGAGCGCTCCTACCGTCCTCCAGCCATCCACAGTTCATCCAGTGGTTACTCCAGCCGTCAGAGATCCTCCGGTTCCTATTTCAGTGCTGTGTGAGATGATTCTCATTGCACGCCGGCCATTCCGGACTCTTGCTCCATAGGACATCAGGATATGTCACATTTGAGATGCTACGAGTATAAGGACTTAGACCACGTAAGGAGGGATTGCCCCCACTATCGGGGCAAGGTCGTGCAGCAGAGTCACCAACTTATGATTTCAGCACCAATAGTTCGACCACCTAGGGGTGGAGGTCAGGTTGGCAGGGGCCATCCTAGAGGGGGAGGCTAGTCAGGAGGGGGTCAGTCAGCTCCAGCTCGTTCTGGGGGAGCTCAGCCTTCAGGTGCTACAGCCAGATTCTATGTTATTCCGGCCAGAGCAAACGCAGTGGCCTCAAACACCGTGATTACAGGTATTATTTCAGTCTCTGGTAGGGAGGCTTCAGTGTTATTTGATCCAGGGTCTACATACTCATATGTTTCCGCACTATTTACTCCTTTTCTGGGTGTTCCTCGTGAGTCCTTGGGTTCTCTGTTGTATGTGTCCACTCCTGTGGGCGATTTTGTGGTAGTAGACTAGGTCTACCAATCTTGTGTGATTACCTTCTGTGGGCTTGTGACGAGAGTCGTACTGCTATTGCTCAATATGGTTGATTTTGAGGTTATTTTGGGCATGGATTGGCTATCTCCTTATCATGCGATGTTGGATTGCCACGCCAAGACAGTCACATTAGCCATGCCTGAGTCGCCGAGGTTAAAATGGAGGGGTTCGTCAGTTAGTGCATTCAGTCGAATCATTTCCTATATGAAGGCTCGGCACATGGTCGAGAAGGGTTGCTTAGCTTACCTTGCTTTTGTGAGGAACACCTCCGGCGAGTCTCCTACCATTGATTCAATGCCTGTTGTTCGGGAGTTTCCAGATGTGTTCCCTTCAGATCTTCCAGGTATGCCTTTAGATCGAAATATAAACTTTTGTATTGATTTGGCTCCAGATACTCAACCTATTTCCATTCCCCCTTATCGTATGGCTCCTAAGGAGCTAAGGGAGTTGAAGGAGCAGCTTGAGGAGTTGTTGGCTAAAGGGGTCATCAGGCCGAGTGTGTCACCATGGGGTGCTCCGGTCTTATTTGTAAAGAAGAAGGATGGTTCTATGCAGATGTGCATTGACTATCGTCAGTTGAATAAGGTGACCATCAATAACAAGTATCCTCTGCCGTGCATTGATGATTTGTTTGACCAGTTGCAGGGGGCTCAGGTGTTTTGTAAGATTGGTCGGAGATCGGGTTAGCACCAGTTGAAGATTTGGGCTTCTGATGTTCCGAAGACTGCTTTTCGCACCAGATATGGCCATTATGAGTTTCTAGTGATGTCCTTCGGCTGGACTAATGCCCCGCAACATTTATGGACTTGATGAATAGGGTGTTCAGACCGTTTATCGACTCCTTTGTTATTGTTTTAATTGATGATAAATTGATCTACTCACGGGGCCTTGGTGAGCACGAGCAGCATTTGAGAGTTGTGCTTCAGATCTTGCGAGAGCAGAAGCTATATGTTAAGTTCTCCAAGTGCGATTTATGGTTAGAGTCTGTGGAATTCTTGGGGCACGTGGTATCCGGAGAGGGTATCAAGGTTGATCCGCAGAAGATTGAGGCCGTTCAGAGTTGGACGTTTCCTACTTCAGCTTCCGAGATCAGGAGTTTTCTAGGTCTAGCAGGATATTATCGACGGTTTGTGGAGGGATTCTCTTATATTGCAGCTCCATTGACTAGATTGACTCAGAATAATTCCCCTTTTCGATGGTCCGACGAGTGTGAGGCGAGCTTTCAGAAGCTCAAGTCAACATTGACCACAACACCAGCTCTATCATTACCTTCTGAGTCTGGGATGTATACTGTATATTGCGACGCTTCACGCGTCGGGTTGGGATGTGTGTTGATGCAGGATGGGAGGGTTATTACTTATGCTTCGCGCCAGCTGAAGGTTCATGAAAAGAATTATCATGTGCACGACTTAGAGTTGGCGGCGATTGTTCATGCTTTGAAGATTTGGCGGCACTATTTGTATGGTGTGTCATGTGAGGTCTACACCAACCACCGCAGTTTGCAGCATTTGTTTAAGCAGAGGGACCTTAATCTGAGGCAGCGGAAATGGATTGAGTTGTTAAAAGACTATGATCTCACTATTATTTATCACACGGTCAAGGCGAATGTAGTAGTAGATGCTTTGAGCAGGAGGGCAGCGAGTATGGGTATCTTAGCCTACATTGCGGCTAAGGAGAGACCTTTAGCCTTGGACATTCAGTCCTTGGCCAATCGCCTTGTGAGATTGGACCTTTCGGAGACTCGTCAATTTTGGCTCATGTAGTTGCGCAGTCTTCATTGTTGGGGGAGATTAAGGCTCGACAGTTTGATGATCCACGTTTTGCAGAGCTTCGAGATACAGTGGTCCAGGGTAGGGTGAAGGAGGTTACCTTGGGCGAGGATGGTGCCCTGAGACTCCAAGGCCGATTGTGTGTTCCTAATATTGATGGCCTGAGGGAGAGGATTTTAGCACAGGCGCACAAATTTCGATATTCTGTTCATCCACGAGCGACAAAGATGTATCGTGATTTGAAGCAGCATTTCAGGTGGAGGCGGATGAAGAAGGATATAGTGCAGTATGTGGCTAGGTCTCTCAATTTTTAGCAGGTCAAGTACGAGCACCAGAGGCCAGGGGGCTTGTTTCAGCAGATGCCCATTCCTGAGTGGAAATGGGAGCGCATCACTATGGACTTCGTGGTTGGGTTGCCTCAGACTTTGCGGAAGGTTGATGCGGTTTGGGTCATTGTGGATAGATTGACCAAATCGGCGCATTTAATTCCTGTCGCTACCACTTACACTACAGAGAGGTTGGCTTAGATTTATATTCGAGAGATAGTCCGGTTTCATGGTGTGCCGGTGTCTATTATATCAAATCGAGGTCCTCAGTTCACTTCGCACTTCTGGAGGGCTTTGCACAGCGACTTGGGCACTCAGATAGACCTCAGTTCAGCATTTCACCCTCAGACTGATGGACAGTGAAAGCGTACATATCAGATTTTGGAGGATATGCTCAAAGCTTGTGTGATTGACTTTCGCGGTCAGTGGGACCAATTCTTGCTTTGGCGGAGTTTGCATACAATAACAGTTATCAGTCCAGCATGGAGATGGCTCCATTCGAAGCTTTATATGGTCGACGATGTCATTCTCCTATCAGGTGGTTTGAGCCTGGCGAGGCCAAGTTATATGGCACAGATCTAGTGAGAGATGCTTTGGATAGGGTGAAGATCATTCAGGAGAGACTCCACACAGCTCAGTCCAGACAGAAGAGTTACGCAGATCAGCGGGCGCGTGATGTCGCATTTATGGAGTTAGACAAGGTCATGCTGAAGGTTTCGCCGATGAAGGGTATCATGAGATTCGGGAGGAAGGGCAAGCTGAGCCCCCAATTTATAGGTCCATTCGAGGTATTGAGGCGAGTCGAAGAGTTCGCTTATGAGCTTGCTTTACCTCAAGCCTTATCAGGAGTTCACCTAGTTTTCCATGTATCCATGCTTTGGATGTATCATACCAACTTCTCCCACGTAGTTGATTACAACATGATTTAGTTAGATGAGAAGTTGGGCTACGAGGAGGAGCCAATACCTATTATTGACAGACAGGACCTCCAGTTGAGGTCCAAGATAGTTTCTACAGTTAAGGTTCAGTGGAGGGGCCAACCAGTTGAGGAGGTGACTTGGGAGTACGAGGAGGACATGCGGAGCAGATATCCACAGCTTTTCAGCTCTCCAGGTACGATTCCAAACCCGTTCCAGGATGAACGTTTGTTTAAGAGAGGGAGAATGTAACGACCTGACTGGTCATTTTGCGTATTAGGATCCGGTTCCCTTATATGAAACCTTCCATAGAGGCTTTTCGTGCTTTATGACTTGCAGGGATGGGTGGTTCGGGATTCGGGAATTGTTTGAGTGATTTAGGAACACTTGGTTCCTTAAGGTTGGCCTATTTGGCCAAGTTTGACTTCGGTCAACATTTTGAGAAAACGACCTCGGAATCGAGTTCTGACAGCTCCAGTAGCTTCATATGATGATTTCGAACTTGGGCGTATGTTCGGCTGGGGTTTCCGATGACTCGGGAGCATTTCGGTGCCCGAAATGGAAATCAAGATTTCCTTATGTTTGAAGTTTGAGATAGGATGTGATTTTATGCTATCGGAGTCCGAACGGAATTCCGGGACAAGGAATAGCTCCGATATGTCATTTATGAGTTGACTGCAAAATTTGAAGTCATTCCAAGTTGTATAGGTCGGTTCGGCGCATCGTTATTGAATTCAAGAAAAACTAAGTTCTTAAGTTATAAATTCAGGGGGTTTGGAGGGTGATTTTGAGTTTTAGTGTTGTTTTGAGTGTTCTGTGGGCTCGAGCAAGTCAGTATAATGACTCTGGACTCGTTGGTATATTTGGATGGGGGATCGGGTGGACCCAGGTGCCTCCCGGACCCCGTACGAGGCCAAAAACAAGCAAGAATCACTGATGGTGCAGCTGTAGCTGGTGTGATTGCAGGTGCGGTTGCCCAGCCGCAAGCGCGAGACCGCTCCTGCGGTCCCAACCTCGCAGGTGCGCAACAGCCGCAGGTGCAGACCATTTTTCCGCAGGAACGGGACTGCAGGTGCGGCCCCCAACTCTGCAGGTGCGAACCCAGCTCCCCCGGCCATTTTCCGCAGGTGCGGCCACTTCCTCGCAGGTGCGGTCCCAGGGTCGCAGGTGCGGATTTCCTCCATATTTTTCTCACTCAACCTCCATTAAAGAGAACTCAAACTTGGGGGAAATCTGCCCACGACCAAGTCCACCAAAGGTGAGTAATTTCACTCCATTTGTCTAGTCTAATATGTGAATTAACAATGTAATTAACTACTAAATCTTAGTAAAACCTAGATTTGGGGTAGTAAATAGGATTTTTAAGAATTGGGTGAATTATTCAGATTTTTGTTGTGAATTCAAGTAAAAGTTGCATAATTACGATCCTTAGGTTGCGGGTGAGTGATCCCTTCGAGAATTTTCGGAATCCGAGCGCGTGGGCCCGGGGTTGAAATTCCTAAATCTCTAGAGAATGCCTAATTTTTGGTTTATTGGTTAATTCGACTTCTTTGAACTTATATTTATTCAATTACGCTATATTTGTCTAGTTGTGAGCTGTCGAGGGTAGATTTCAGAGATTTCGGGCGCATCCTTGATTCGAGGGCTGAATTCGTCATGAGGTGAGTCTCATTTCCACCCTCGTGAGGGGGAAATGTACCCATAGGTTCCTTATTTGTTATGTATACATGTTGTGGGGGCCGTGTACGTACCAAGTGACGAGAGTCCGTACGTGGCGACTATATTGCTATGTCGGGTAGCTTTAGGACTCACGAGCATGCCTCTATGTGCCTTATTTGTACCTTGTATGTATTGTAAGTTGTGATTGATGTTGAGATGACATAAAAAGGTGAGATATTATGATTTCAATCCCAGTTGGCTACAGTGGTATTGGCACAGTCCATGTTGAGTTCACTGTTGAGTCGGTACACATATGTACCTATATATGTATATGCACTTGCTATCGAATCAGCACACGAGTCGCAGACTGGAGGCGCGATCGTGGGTCAGCTTATATATTATTATTATCGAGTCAGCACATGAGTCGCAGACTGGACGCGCGATCGTGGGTCAGCTTATATATTATTATTATCGAGTCAGCACATGAGTCGCAGACTGGACGCGCGATCGTGGGTCAGCTTATATATTATTTTTATCGAGTCAGCACACGAGTCGCAGACTGGATGCGTGATCGTGGGTCAGCTTACATATTATTATTATCGAGTCAGCACACGAGTCGCAGACTGGATGCGCGATCATGGGTAACCTTATTACTATTGAGTCAGCACACGAGTCGCAGGTATGATTTGCAATCGTGGGTTACCTTATGACCTCACTCCTTATGACCATCCTTATGACTCAGGCCGGTTGTCTTGTTCTGGTATTGTATTGTCACTTGAGTCTCAGTCGAACATAGTGTGATTGACAGGTATTGTGTAAATGGAGGTTTGGCACTTGCAGTTCATTTTCAGCTGTTAGTGGGATGACATTACTTTCTTTTGTACTTGTTGATTTCTGTTTCACATGCCTACTGCTTTATCCATATCCCTTTTTATATCATATTATCGGACCTTAGTGAGTATCTAGTCGACCTCTCGTCACTAGTCCTTCGATTTTGGACGGGTTACTCATTGGGTACATATTTATTTATGTACTCATGCTGCACTTCTTCTTCTTTTGTACTTGATTGTACAGGTCTGGTGGCTAGTACATCCGATTATCAGGCCGGTGCTAGATACTGATTTGTGGGATTAGAATTCACGGTGAGCTGCTCTTCCTGGCGACCTCCTAGCAGCACCCTGAAGTTCCTTTGTTATTTTTCTCCGTTTATTTAATCTGGACTTTGGATTTGTATATTTATATATCTTGTATATTCCGCTAGTTCCCCGTGACACTAGTTCCTGGAACACACGTAGTGTATATTTTGGGTTCTGGGCTGTATATCCGTACATATGCTTTATTTTGGCCATATATTGTTATGATTTTTTTTTTCATGTCAGGCTATCATCATGTTTAAGTGTTTAAAACTGGTAAATATTGACTTGTTTAATCAAATGGGAAGGGTAACACCTAGTGTAATTCATATTGGCATGCCTAACCCCGATGTTGGGCGCCATCGCGACCTAAATTAGGATTTGGGTCGTGACATATTCCACCATGGCGATCATGGGACCTCCCTAGCGATCGCGAAGAACAAAATCTCAGCTTTCCAAATTTACTCATTGTGATCACGAGTAACATCTATGCGATCGCGAAGCTTTGCCTCTCAGACCTATGCGATCGCGACAAGCTTTATGCGATCACATAGAGTAATTTCCTCACCTTACGGACACCCCAAAATCCTTCTACGTGATCGCGTCCCCAGGCCTGCGTTCACGATGAACAACCCTTCAACACTACGTGATCGCTTCCCCAACTCTGCGATTGCACTGGACAAATTCACCCCTGCCACCAACAAGCCTACGCGATCAAGAATGATGTCCTGCGATCGCGTACAAGAACACCGGCAACAGAACACCAGATTTTTCAGCAGTCTCATAAGGCCAAAAATGCCCATTTAAGCATCCGAAATACACCCGAGTCCCTTGGGACCTTAACCAAACCTACCAAAATATTCCATAACATCACTAAAACTTAGTTGCCATCTCGGAAAACACAAAATAACATCAAAACACCAAAATCACATCAAATTCAAGCCTATGAACTTTGAAATTCCTAAATTCCACCAACGATGCTGAAACCGCCCAAAACACATCTGATTGACCTAAAGTTTTGAACACATTTCCAAAATGACATTACGAACTTGTTCCAACTTTCGGAATTCCATTCCGACCCCGATAGCCTATTTTCCACTACCGACCGGAAATCACCAAAAACTAACTTTCGCCAATTCAAGTCTAATTCTACACCGGATATCAAAATATTGCGAACACACTCCTAAGTTCCAAATCACCTAACGAAGCTACCCGAGCTATAAAATCAAAATTCGAGGTCGTTTCCCAATAAGTCAACTCTCAGTTGACTCTTTCAACTATAAGGCTATTTTAAGAGACAACGTGTCTCAATTCTAACTACAACCATTCTGAACCAGAGCCAACCGACTCTAAAGATCATAAACAGTATAACCAACCTATGAGAAGGCAATAATAGTAAATATAATGCAGATTCTACGGAACGACCCGCCGAGTCATTAAATTCTCCCTCTCTTAAACAAACGTTCGTCCTCGAACGGGTCTAGAAACATACTTGGAGTCTCAAACAAGTGAGGATATCTGCTCTGCATCTCCAGCTCGGTCTCCCAAGTAGCCTCCTCTACTGGCTGACCTCTCCAATGTACCTTTACTGAAGCTATATCCTTAGACCTCAACTATCTGACTTGACGATCCAAAATGGCCACTGGCTCTACCTCATATGACATATCACCCTCGAGCTAAACTTTGCAGAAGTCCAAAACATGAGACAGTTACCAACATACTTCCGGAGCATCGACACATGGAATATAGGATGAACACTCGACAAGCTGGGTGGCAAGGCAAGGCTATAAGCCACCTCTCCAATCTTCTGAAGAACCTCAAAAGGACCAATAAACCAGGGACTCAGTTTTCCCCTCTTTCCGAACCTCATAACACCTTTCATGGGTGACACTTTCAGCAATACCTTATCACCCTCCATGAAAGACACATCCCGGACCTTCCGTTCCGCATAACTCTTCTACCTAGACTGCGCCATGTGAAGTTGCTCCTGAATCAACTTCACCTTCTCCAACGCATCCTGAACCAAATCTGTGCCCAATAGCCTAGCCTCACCGGGCTCGAACTAACCAACGGGAGATCTACACCTTCTACCATATAAAGCTTCATAACAGGCCATCTGAATACTGGACTTGTAGCAATTATTATAGGCAAACTCCGTGAGTGACAGAAACTGGTCCCATGAACCAGCAAAATCAATCACACATGCACGCAATATATCCTCCAATATCATAATAGTCCGCTCCTACTGCTCGTCAGTCTGAGGATGAAATGCAGTGCTCAACTCAACCTGAGTACCCATACCTCTCTGCACGGCCCTCAAAAACTGAGATGTGAACTGAGTACCTTTGTCAGAAATGATAGAAACCAGAACTCCATGCAATCGGGCAATCTCCCTAATGTAGATACCAGATAACCACTCTTAAGTATAAGTACTACTGACAAGAATGAAGTGCGCGGACTTGGTCAGCCGATCCACAATGACCCAAATAGCATCAAAACCCTTTGAAGTACGTGGAAGCCCAACTACAAAGTCCATGGTAATCCGCTCCCACTTCCACTCCGGAATATCTAACCTCTGAAGTAATCCACTTGGTCTCTAGTGCTCATACCTGACCTGCTGGCAGTTGAGACACCGTGCTACATACTCAACAATATATCTCTTCATCCGCCTCCACCAATATTGCTGTCTCATATCCTGATACATCTTCACGGCACCCAGATGGATGGAATACCGCGAGCTGTGCGCCTCTGCTAATATCAACTCTCGAAGCCCATCCACATTGGGCACGCAAATACGGCCATGCATCCTCATAACTTCTTCATCACCAATAGTCACATCTCTGGCATCACCTTGACGGGCCCTGTCTTGAAGAACTAACAAGTGTCGGTCATCATACTAGCGTGCTCTAATATGATCATAAAGAGAAGACCGGGAAGCCATGCTAGCTAATACCCGCGGAGGCTCTAAAAAATCGAAACTTACAAACTGACCCACTAAAGCCTAAACATCAAGTGCTAAAGGTCGCTCTACTACTGAAAAGTAAGCTAGACTCCCCAAACTCTGGGCCCTGCGGCTCAAAGCATCGGCCACTACATTGGACTTCCCCGGATGATACAATATAGTGAGGTCATAATCCTTGAGAAGCTCTAACCACCTCTTCTGACGCAAATTCAAGTCCTTTTGCTTCAGCAGATACTACAGACTACGATGATCGGTGAAAATCTCACATTGCACTCCATACAAATAATGGCGCCAAATCTTCAAGGCATGAACAATGGCAGCTAACTCCTAATCGTACACTAGATAATTCTTCTCGTTCACATTCAACTGTCTAGACGCGTAGGCAATCACCCTACCGTCCTGTATCAGTACTGCTCCCAAACCAACTATAGAAGCATCACAGTTGACTGTATGAGAACCCAAACCAGCAGGCAAAACCAATACCGGAGTTGTGGTCAATGCTGACTTGAGCTTTTGAAAGCTCTCCTCACACTCATCAGACCATCTAAATGGAGCACCCTTCTGGTTCAATCTAGTCAATGGTGAAGAAATAGAAGAGAATCCTTTCACTAAGTGACGGTAATATCCTGCCAGACCAAGGAAACTCATAATCTCTATAGCTGAGGACGGTCTAGGCCAACTCTGCACCGCCTCAATCTTATTCGAATCAACTTGAATACCCTCACTAGACACCAAGTGCTCTAAGAAAACTACTGAACCAAGACAAAACTCATACTTGGAGAATTTTGCATAAAGCCTCTCCTCACTCAACCTCTGCAACACAACCCTCAAATGCTGAGCATGCTCCTCCAGCCTCCGAGAATACACCAGGATGTCATCAATGAACACAATGACGAAAGAATCAAGGTAGGGCTGAAACATGTTGTTCATCAATGTCATGAACGCGGATGGGGCATTGGTCAGCCCAAATAACATAACCATAAACTCATAACGACCATATCTGGTCCTGAAAGCAGTCTTCGGAATGTCAGAATCCTGAATCTTCAACTGATGATACCCAGATCTTAAATATATCTTAGAGAACACTCTACCTCCCTTGAGCTGGTCAAACAAGTCATCAATACGGGGCAAAGGATACCGGTTCTTCACCATAACCTTATTCAGCTGCCTATAATCAATACACATGCGCATGGAGCCATCCTTCTTTTTCACAAACAACACTGGTGCACCCCAAGGTGACATACTAGGACGAATGAACCCCTTATCTAAGAGTTCCTGAAATTGATCTTTCAATTCCTTCAACTCCGCTGGTGCCATACGATAAGGTGGAGTAGAGATAGGCTTGGTGCCCGACACCAAATCAATACCAAAATCAACATCCCTGTCAGGTTTGCAGGAAATACATCCAAAAAATCACGGACCACAGGAACAGAATCAACCGAAGGAGTCTCACTATTAACATCCCTCACAAAAGCAAGATAAGATTCACATCCTTTCTCAACCATACGCTGAGCATTCAAATAAGAAATCACTCTACTAGGCACATGCTCTATAGACCCTCTCCACTCAACTCTCGGAACTCCGGGCATAGCTAGGGTCACGGTCTTAGCGTGACAATCAAGAATAGCATGACATGGGGATAACCAATCCATGCCCAGTATCACATCAAAATCAACCATACTGAGTAACAACAAGTCCACTCAAGTCTGCAGACCCCAAATAGATATTACACACGATCGGGACACACGGTCCACAATAATATTATCGACCACTCGAGTCGTAACATGAACAGACGTAACTAAGGACTCACGGGGCATATTCAGAAAGTGAGCAAAATATGACGAAACATAAGAGTATGTGGAACCAGGGTCAAATAAAGCCAAAGCATCACTGTGACAAACTGAGATAGTACCTGTAATAACCGCATCAGAAGCCACAACATCAGGCCTAGTTGGGAGTGCATAAATACGTGGTTGGCCTCATCCTATTCGACCTCCCCCTCTAGGGAGGCCTCTAGCTGCCTGACCACCACCCCTGGCTGCCTGGGTAGGTGGTGAAGTGACTGGGGCTGATGTCGAAGGATGAACCCTCTGTTGAGATGAACTACCAAGACGACAAAGACGCTGCCTCCACCCATGTCCAAACTCTCCACACTCGAAACAACTACCTGGTGCTGGAGATGGGGACTTAAGAGAACACCTGCCACCATGATAACCACCGAATGAACCATGCATAGAAGAGCCCTGAAATGATGATGCTCTGGAGGAGCTCTGAGTTGGAAGGGAACTAAAAGATAAACATCCTGGATAAGAGTTGCGGCGACCCTCCCACGAAGATGCGCCACTATAAGCTAGGCGAGCTGGCTGAGGAGGTCTAAATGGACGACCTCTACTGTGTTGAAACTGCCCTCTAGAAGGGCCACCGTTGAAGCTACCTGATCCTTGAGGCCTCTTGGTCTCCCTCTCCTCACGCTCCTACCTATGAACTGACTCAATATCCGGAGCAATGTCAATAACCTGCTCTAATGTAGCTCCGGACACTCTCTCCCTGGTCATCAAAATTCAAAGCTGATATGTGAGGCCATCTACAAACCCCCTGATCCTCTCCCTATCTGTAGGGACTAACTCCAAAGCATGTCGAGCCAACTCAAAAAACTGCATCTCGTACTGTGTAACTAACAACTCTCCCTGGCGCAGCTGCTCAAACTGCCTGCGTTGCTCCTCCCTGTGGGACTAGGGAACATATTTCTGCAAAAAGATCGTGGAGAACTGCTTCCAGGTGCGTTGCTCCTCCAAGTGAAAGTAGCACCAACAAACAGAAATATAGCAAATGATACCTCATTGGTCTCCAAAACACCAGCACTACAGACTATTCTGTGGAACTTATCCATAAAACCCTAGGCATCCTCACCCTCTGTGCCACTGAAAGTCGGAGGTTAAAGTCTATTGAACCTCTCCAGCCTACGCTGCTCATCCTCGGTCATAACTGGGACCACATAGTCCTGCACTGGGGCAACCGGCTGGGCTGGGACTGCCCCCGGCGCCTGAAAAACCTGTACAACCTGCTCAGGTGTTCGGGCAGCTGGAGCCTGAGTGCCTCCCTCGGCCTGAGATGTAGCAACAGTAGTAGTCATAGGAATTGCCTGAGAAAATCTAGTACACACTGTCAAGATCTTAGCCAGAGTCTCCTGAAGACCCGGAATGATAATAGGCACTGCCCGTGCCTGAGCCTGTCATGCTGGAGCACCCTCGGCGGGAACCTGATCCTGAATAGTAGGGGATCCTCTAGTACTGTACCGGCTGCTGCACGGGCTTGTCCCCTGACTCCACTATAGTCGCGACCCCTCGTGTGTCCAGCTGGTTTCTAGTCACTCTGATCCGTAGCGCGTGTCCTCACCCTCTGTGAGAGAATGAAACAATAGGAGTTTCGATTTCTTGAATCAATAGAATGGCACGACAGAGTTCTATAAAATGATGTTTTTTTCCTCAGACTTATGTAGCCTCTCGAAGATAAGTACAGGCGTCTTCGTACCGATCCGCAAGACTCTACTAAACCTGCTCATGACTGTTCAGTCCTATGTAACCTAGAGCTCTCATACAAACTTGTCACGCCCCCAAATCCTAACAGGACGTGATGGCACCTATCGTGAAACTAGGATAGCCACTATCACGTAACTACGCATTTCTTTTAATATAATTTATCAAAATCATTAACAATTCCCCATAATAAGTATAAAACTTTTGAAATCTTTAAACAACGTAAATAGTCTAACAGTCTAAAACCGAATCCCCAGAACTAGAGGCAACTGATCACGAGCATCTAAAAATAATACTAACACTACTAATTTCACGACCCTAATCCTAATTCAGGTCGTGATGGCGCCCAACAGCGGGGTCAGGCAAGCCGATATAACCTTCGTTAAGTGGTACCCTTCCCATTCGACCGAACAAGTCAATAATTACCAGTTTAAAACAACTAACATGATACTAGCCTTGAGTGAGGGTAAAATCATAGTAAATACAAGGCCGAAATAAGACATATACATAGTTATACAACCCAAAATATATATATACCACATGTGTGCCAGGAACTAGTATCACGAGTGTCACGGGCAACTACTGAATATACAATGATTGCAATATATACACGGTCTCAGTCTGAAATAAATAGACAGAGAGTACAACAAAAGAAACTGCAGGGTGCTGCTAGGAAGTTGCCAGGAACGCAGCTCACCGTGAAGTATGACCACGCTTTCAATATCTAGCACTAGCCTGAAAATCAGATGGACCAGACTCCGAACCTGTACAGTCAAGTACAGAAAAGGAAAGGAAGTGCAACATGAGTACGTATATATAAATATGTACCCAGTGAATATCCCGTCTAAACTTGAAGAAGTAGTGACGAGAGGTCGACTGGATACTGACTAAGGTCCAGCAACATAATATAGAATAAGATAAGGCTAAAGCAATAGGCATGCGAAACAGTAAGCAGCAAGCATACAAACACATAATGTAACACAAGTCAGAGCACCAAGTACCAATTCCTCTTATTCAACAATACCTTTCCAATGCTGTCATAAGTGAACCAGACTCAAGTGTACATATACCAACACAGACAAGACAACCGGCCGGAGTCATAGGGTAGGTCATAAGGACTGAGGTCATAAGCTCCCCACGATCGCGAATCATACCTGCGACTCGTGTGTTGACACAATAATAATAAGCTCCCCACGATCGCGAATCATACCTGCGACATGTGTGCTGACTCGATAATAATAAGCTCCTCAAGATCGCGAATCATACCTGCGACTCGTGTGCTGACTCGATAATAATAAGCTCCCCACGATCGCGAATCATACCTGCGACTCGTGTGCTGACTCGATAATATTAAGCTCCCCACGATCGCGAATCATACCTGCGACTTGTGTGCTGACTCGATAATAATAAGCTCCCCACCATCGCAAATCATAACTGCGACTCGTGTGCTGACTCGATAATAATAAGTTCCCCACGATCGCGAATCATACCTGCGACTCGTGTGCTGACTCGATAATAATAATATTCATATATAGGCACCTACGGGTACCGACTCGAACGTGAACTCAACAGGACTGTGTCAATGTCATATCACTGATAGCCATTTAGGATTTACATCATCATATTTTAAATTCTCCCATGTCATTTCAACAATAAGCACAATTTATAATACATACAATGGTTCAAATAAGGCACGAAATCGCATGTTCGTGGGTCCTACGGCTACCCGACATAGCAATATAGTCTCCACGTGCGGACTCCCGTGACATGGTACGTTCGGCCCCCTCAACATGTACACATAGCAAACAAGGAACCTACGGGGACATTTCCCCCTTACAATTTTGGAAAGGAGACTCACCTCGACGAAGCACTCCTCGGACCAAAGAGCAGATCAAGAATGCGCCCAAAGCTCCGAAACTACCCTCGATGGCTCGCAACTAGCCAAACATAGCATAATTGAATCAATTTATGCTCCAAGAATAAGAATTAACAAGAAATTCCAAAATATAGTATTCTTGAAGGTTTTTGAAATTTCGACCCCGAGCCCACGCGTTCGGATTTTGAAAATTCTCGAAGGAATGAATTACCCGGAGTCTAAGGATCATAATTATGCAAGTCCTTGCTAGAATTCATGGCAAAAATGAGTAATTCATAATTTCCGAAAATCCCTAATTTTCTATCAATTTCTATGAATTTTTAGGATACTTAGAAGGGAATTTCATTAGGAATTGATGTTAAAATCATGAAACTAAGGAATTAACTTACCTTGATGACAATGGTGGAACACCCTTTGGAAATGCTCTCAAAACCTTGAGGAGGAAGATGAGAATGGAGGAAAAATGGGCTGGGTCCCGTATTAAAATACACTGCCCAGTTGCTTGTACTATGCGATCGCAGCTGGGCCAGTGCGTTCGCACAGGGCAATTGCCCAGAACCCTCAAGAAGCACAGAGTAGCAGCAGGGGGGGGGGTAGGGGGTAGGCAGCTTGTGCGATCGCGGGGGTGAGGGCTGCGATCGCGGAGAACAAAAGGCTCAGCCAAGGCATACCACGTGCGATCGCGGATAGACCTGTGCAATCGCACAGGTCATTTTCCCACCCTAGGTCCAACCTCTTGTGCGATCGCAACTGATTGCCTGCAAACGCACTGAAGAAAACCAAACAGCAAAAATTCTGGTGCTTTGGAATTAACTCCGAGTGGTTCGAAACTCACCTGAGCCCCTCGGGACCACGTTCAGAGATACCAACAAGTCTGTATACATGATACGGACTCGCTCGAGCTCTCGGAATATGAAAAACAACAACAAATATCAAAATTCAACCCCAAAACCAAATTAATCAAACTTAAGAACTTTGAAATTCTAGAATTCATTACATTGCGCCGAACGGGTCTATACTACTCGGAATGACCAAAAATTTTGCAAACAAGTCATAAATGACTATACGAAACTATTTCCGATCTCGGAATTCCATTCGGACCTCGATAGCATAAAATCACGTCCCAACCCAAATTTCAAATATAAGGAAATCCTGATTTCCATTTCGGGCGCCGAAATGCTCCCGGCCATCAGAAACCTGAGCCGAACATACGCCCAAGTTCGAATCATCATACGGAGCTACTGGAGCTGTCAGAACTCGATTCCGAGGTCGTTTGCTCAAAATGTTGACCGAAGTCAAACTTGGCCAAATAGGCCAGCCTTAAGGAACCAAATGTTCCTACACAAAAATCATTCCCAAATCCCGAACCACCCTCTCCCGCGAGTCATAAAGCATGAATAGCTGCTATGGAAGGTTTCATTTATGGAAACGGGATCCTAAAACACAAAACGACCGGCTGGGTCGTTATATTCTGCGCCTCTTAAACAAACATTCGTCCTCGAACGAGACTAGAATCGTACCTGGAGTGCTCAATAGCTATGGATATCTGCTCTGCATGTCCTGCTCGGACTCCCAAGCTGCCTCCTCAACTAGTTTGCCCCTCCTTTGGACCTTAACCGCAGAAGCTGTCTTAGACCTCAATTGGCGGTCATGCCCATCAACAATAGCCATTGGCTCCTCCTTGTAGCCAAACTTCTCATCTAACTGGATAGTACTGTAATCAACCACGTGCGAGAAGTCGGAGTGATACCTCCAGAGTATGGAAACGTGAAAAACTGGATGAACTCCTAATAAGGCTGGAGGTAGAGAAAGCTCATAAGCAACCTCTCCAACCCACTTCAACACCTCGAAAGGACCTATAAACCTGGGGCTCAGCTTGCCTTTCTTCCCAAATCTCATACTGCCCTTCATCGGCGAAACCTTCAACATAACCTTATCTCCCTCCATGAATGCTACATCACATGCCCGTTGATCTGCGTAGCTCTTCTGCCTAGACTGTGCTGTACGGAGCCTCTCCTGAATAATCTTCACTTTCTCTAAAGCATCTCTCACCAGATCTGTACCGTATAACTTGGCCTCGCCAGGCTCAAACCACCCAATCGGAGAACTACATCGCCGACCATATAAAGACTCAAATGGATCCATCTCGGTGCTGGACTAATAATTATTATTGTATGCAAACTCTGCCAAAGGTAGGAACTGGTCCCACTGACCCCCGAAATCAGTCACACAAGCCCTGAGCATATCCTCCAAGATCTGAATTGTACGCTCTGACTGGCCATCAGTCTGAGGGTTAAATGTTGAACTGAGGTCTATCTAAGTACCCATCTCGCTGTGCAAAGCTCTCTAGAAATGCGAAGTGAACTGAGGACCCCGATCTGAAATAATAGACACCGGCACACCGTGCAACCGGACTATCTCACGAAGGTAAATCCGAGCCAGCCTCTCTGTAGTGTAAGTAGTAGCCACAAGAATGAAATGCGCCGATTTGGTCAATCTATCCACAATGACCTTAACCGCGTCAACCTTTCGCAAAGTCCAAGGCAACCCAACCACGAAGTCCATGGCGATGCGCTCCCATTACCACTGAGGAATGGGCATCTGCTGAAACAAGCCTCCTGGCCTCTGGTGCTCGTACTTAACCTGCTGAGAATTAAGACACCTGGCCATATACTGAACAATGTCCTTTTTCATTCGCCTCCACCAGAAATGCTGCTTCAAATCACAATACATCTTCGTCGCTCCTGGATGAATAAAATACCAAGAACTGTGCGCCTCTGCTAGAATCCTCTCCCTCAGGTCATCAATATCTGGAACACACAATGGGCCCTGAAGTCTCAGAACACCATCCTCGCCCAAGGTAACCACCTTGGTTCTACCCTGGACCATCGTATCCCGAAGCTCTGCTAGACGTGGATCATCAAACTGTCGAGCCTTGATGTCTCCCAACAATGAAACCATAGCAAGAACATGAGCCAAAACTCGACGAGGCTCCGCAAGGTCCAATCTCACCAATCAGTTGGCCAAGGACTGAATGTCCAAGGCTAAAGGTCTCTCCTCAGCTGCAATGTAGGCCAAACTACCCATACTAGCTGCCCACCTGCTCAAAGCATCCGCTACAACATTTACCTTGCCGGGATGATACAGAATAGTGAGATCATAGTCCTTTAACAACTCAAGCCACCTCTGCTGCCTCAAATTAAGGTCCCTCTGTTTAAGTAAGTACTGCAGGCTGCGGTGGTCAGTATAGACCTCACAAGATACACCGTACAAATAGTGCCGCCACATCTTCAAAGCATGAACAATCACCGCCAACTCCAAATCGTGCACAGGGTAATTCTTTTCATGAACCTTCAGTTGTCGCGAAGCATAAGCAATAACCCTGCCACCCTGAATCAACACACATCCCAACCCGACGCGTGAAGCGTCGCAATACACTTTATATACTCCAGACTCAAAAGGCAATGATAACACTAGTGCTGAAGTCAATGCTGACTTGAGCTTCTGAAAGCTCGCCTCACAATCATCGGACCACTAAAATGGAGCATTTTTCTGAGTCAATCTAGTCAATGGAGCGGTCATAGAAGAGAATCCCTCAACGAACTGACGGTAGTAACCTGCTAAACCCAGAAAACTCCTGATCTCTGAAGCTGAAGTAGGACGTGGCCAACTCTGAACTGCCTCAATCTTCTGCGGATCAACCTTGATACCCTCACCAGACACCACATGCCCCAGAAATGCCACACACTCTAACCAAAACTCACACTTGGAGAACTTAGCATATATCTTCTGTTCTCGCAAGGTCTGAAGCACAACTCTCAAATGCTACTCGTGCTCAACCAAGCTCTGTGAGTAGATTAGTAATCATCAATGAAAACAATAACGAAGGAGTCGATATACGGCCTGAATACCCTATTCATCAAGTCCATAAATGTTGTTGGGGCATTAGTCAAGCCAAAGGACATCACTAGAAACTCATAATGGCCATATCTGCTGCGAAATGCCGTCTTTGGAACATCAGAAGACCAAATCTTCAACTGGTGATAACCTGATCTCAGATCAATCTTAGAAAACACACGAGCGCCCTACAACTGGTCAAACAAATCATCAATGCGCGACAGAGGATACTTATTCTTGATGGTCACTTTATTCAACTGGAGGTAGTCAATACACATCCGCATAGACCCATCCTTCTTATTAACACATAGGACTGGAGAACCCCACGGCGACACACTTGGCCTAATAAATACCTTGGCCAACAACTCCTCAAGCTGCTCCTTCAGTTTCTTTAGCTCCTTAGGAGCGATACGATAAGGAGGAATGGAAATAGGCTGAGTATCTGGAGCCATATCAATGCAGAAATCTATATATCGATCTGGAGGCATGCCTGGAAGATCTGAAGAAAACACATCTGGAAACTCTCGAACAACAGGCACTGAATCAATGGTAGGAGACTAAGCGGTGGTGTCCCGCACAAAAGAAAGATAAGCTAAGCAACCTTTCCCAACCATGTGTTGAGCCTTCATATAGGAAATGACTTGGCTGAATGCGCTAACTGAAGAACTTCTCCACTCTAACCTCGGTGACTCAGCCATGGCTAATGTAACTGTTGTGGCATGACAATCCAAGATAGCATGATGAGGAGATAGCCAATCCATGCCCAAGATAACCTCGAAATCCACCAAATGAAGCAGCAACAGGTCGGCTCTAGTCTCAAACCCACAGAAAGTAATCACACAAGACCGGTAGACCCGGTCTACCACTACAGAATCGCCCACAGGAGTGGACACATACAAGGGAGAACTCAAAGGCTCACAAACAACATCTAGAGAATGGGCAAATAATGCTGAAACATATGATTATGTGGATCCTGGATCAAATAGCACTGAAGCCTCTCTACCACAGACCAAAATAATACCTGTAATCACGGCGTCTGATGCCACTGCGTCTGCCCTGGCTGCAATAGCATAAAATCTGGCTGAAGCACCCGATGACTGAGTTCCCCCAGGACGAGTTGGAGCTGAACGACCCCTTCCTGACTGGCCTCCCCCTCTAGGACGGCCCCTGCCAATCTGACCTCCACCCCTAGGTGGTCGGACTGCTGGTGCGGGACCCATAGGGTGGTGACACTGCTGAACAGCCTTTCCCCTAAAGCGGGGGCAATCACTCTTCATGTGGCCTAACTCCCCACACTCGTAACATCTCAAATGTGACGGATCTTGTTGGCCTGAAGAGTAAGAGTCCCGAATGGCTGGAGTGCGATGAGAATCATCTTTTAAGGCACTGAAATAGGAACCGGAGGATCTCTGACGGCTGGAGTAACCCCTAGATGGACTGTGAATGGCTGGAGGACGGTAGGAGCGCTCTGGCATGGCACTGAACTGAGGCCTCACTGAGACACCCTTGGGAGGAAATGGAGGTGCTAAATATGAAGGCCTACTGAACTGCCATTTGCCCCTAGCTGGAGCACCCCTGAAGTCGCCTATGAATCTGGCCCTCTTATCCTGCTGACCCTGCTGACCTGACTGACCCTGCTCCCTGCTCCTCATACGCTAACCCTCGATCCGTCAAGCTATCTCGACTACCAGCTGGAATGGGGTACCCATCTATACCTCTCTAGCCATGGGGGTCTTGATACCTAGATGTAAGCTTGCCACAAACCGTCGCACCCTCTCGATATCGGTGGGCAATATCATAAGGGCATGGCGGGATAAATCTGAAAACCTCGCCTCATAGTCAGTCACGGACATCTGTCCCTGCTCTAACCTCTCAAACAGACCCCGAAGCTCCTCCCTCTCAGACGGTGGAAGGTATCTGTCCAAAAATAGCTGTGTAAACTGATCCCAAGTAACCGGTGGAGAGCCTGTTGGCCTACTGAGCACATAAGACTACCACCATCTGCGAGTTATGTCCTCTAACTGGAAAGTTGTGAAATCTACCTAGTGTGACTCCAATATCCTCATATTGTGCAGTCTGTCCCTGCACCTAGCGATGAAATCCTGGGCATCCTCACCCTGCTCGCCCCCGAAGCCTGGAGGACGAAGTCTAGCCCATCTGTCTAGTAACTTCTGCCGGTCGCCCTCTGCAATGGGCCTGGGCTCTGGCTGTGCTACTATAGGCTGAATTCCAATCACGGGCGGTGTACCCGGAATAGGATGTGCTGTTGCCGGTCTTGTGGCCTGAGCGGTAGGGGTCTGAACTCCCCCTCCTGCCTGAGAAGTAGCAGGATCTGATGGAAGAACCCCTGCCTGGGACATAGGGTCCATAAACATCAACATGCGGCCCATGACCTCCTGGAATCCTGGCGCCGTCATAAAGTCTGCTAGAGTAGGAGCAACTGGAGGCAGCTCATCTTGCTCCTCAACATAAGGATCCTCAATCGGTGCAACTGGTATAGCTCTGAGACATCCTCGTCCTCTAACTCGGGTAGGTGCCCTACCCCTGCCTCCACCACGGCCTCGAGTGGCGGGGGTAGCGGCCTCTCCTGGGTCAGGTACATGAGAAGCACGCGTCCTCACCATCTGTGAGAGAATAGAAGATCAAGTTTGAGTACATCATTAATTGCACGATAGGATATGAACAAAAGGAGTTTCTTAACACCCCATAGCCTCCTGAAGATAAGTACAGACGTCTCTGTACCGATCCGCAAGACTCTACCGGGTCTGCCCGTGACTCGTGAGACTACGTGAACCTAAAGCTCTGATACCACGTTGTCACGACCCAAATCCTAATTCAGGTCGCGATGGCGCCCAACAGCGAGGTTAGGCAAGCCGATATAACCTTCGCTAAGTGGTACCCTTCCCATTCGACCGAACAAGTCAATAATTACCAGTTTAAAATAACAAACATGATACTAGCCTTGAGTGAGGGTAAAATCATAGTAAATACAAGGCCGAAATAAGATATATACATAGTTATACAACCCAAAATATATATATACCGCGTGTGTGCCAGGAACTAGTGTCACGAGTGTCACTGGCAACTACTGAATATACAATGACTGCAATTTATACAGGGTCTCAGTCTGAATGAAATAGACAGAGAGTATAACAAAAGAAACTCCAGGGTACTGCTAGGAAGTTTCAAGGAACGCAGCTCACCGTGAAGTATGACCACGCTTTCATTATCTAGCACCGGCCTAAAAATCAGATGGACCTGCCCCGGACCTGTACAGTCAAGTACAGAAAAGGAAAGAAAGTGCATCATGAGTACATATATATAAATATGTACCTAGTGAGTATCCCATCTAAACTAGAAGAAGTAGTGATGAGAGGTCGAATGGATACTCTCCAAGGTCCAGCAACATAATATAGAATGAGATAAGGCTAAAGCAATAGGCATGCAAAATTGTAAGCAGCAAGCATATGAACACATAATGTAACACAAGTAAGAGCACCAAGTACCAATTCCTCTTATTCAACAATACCTTGCCAATACTGTCATATGTGAACCAGACTCAAGTGTACATATACCGACACGGACAAGACAATCGGCCGGAGTCATAGGGTAGGTCATAAAGACTGAGGTCATAAGCTCCCCACGATCGCGAATCATACATGAGACTCGTGTGCTGACTCGATAATAATAAGCTCCCTACGATCGCGAATCATACATGCGACTCGTGTGCTGACTTGATAATAATAAGCTCCTCAAGATCGCGAATCATACCTGCGACTCGTGTGCTGAATCGATAATAATAATATTCATATATAGGCACTACGGGTAGCGACTCGACCGTGAGCTCAACAGGACTGTGTCAATGTCATATCACTGATGGCCATTTAGGATTTACATCATCATATTTTTACTTCTTCCATGTCATTTCAACAATAAGCACAATTTATAATACATAAAATGGTTAAAATAAGGCACGAAATCGCATACTCGTGGGTCCTACGGCTACCCGACATAGCAATATAGTCGCCACGTACGGACTCCCGTCACTTGGTACGTACGCGGCCCCCTCAACATGTACACATAGAAAACAAGGAACCTACGGGGACATTTCCCCCTTACAAGTTTGGAAAGGAGACTCACCTCGACGAAGCACTCCTCGGACCAAAGACCAGATCAAAAATGCGCCCAAAGCTCCGAAACTACCCTCAACGGCTCGCAACTAGCCAAACATAGCATAATTGAATCAATTTATGATCCAAGAATAAGAATTAACAAGAAATTCCAAAATATAGTATTCTTGATGGTTTTTGAAATTTCGACCCCAGGCCCACGCGTTCGGATTTTGAAAATTCTCTAAGGAATGAATTACCCGGAGTCTAAGGATCATAATTATGCAAGTCCTTGCTAGAATTCATGGCAAAATGAGTAATTCATAATTTCCCAAAACCCCTAAATTTCTATCAATTTCTATGAATTTTTAGGATACTTGGAAGGGAATTTCATTAGGAATTGATGTTAAAATCATGAAACTAAGGAATTAACTTACCTTGATGACAATGGTGGAACACCCTTTGGAAATGCTCTCAAAACCTTGAGGAGGAAGATGATAATGGAGGAAAAATGGTGTGGGTCCCTTATTAAAATACACTGCCCAGCTGCTTGTACTATGTGATCGCAGCTGGGCCAGTGCGTTCGCACAGGGCAATTGCCCAAGACCCTCAAGAAGCATAGTGCGATCGCACCTGATGGCTGGCGATCGCAGAGAGTAGCAGCAGGGGGGGTGTAGGGGGTAGGCAGCTTGTGCGATCGCGGGGGTGAGGGCTGCGATCGCGGAGAACAAAGGGCCCAGCCAAGGCATACCCTGTGCTATCGCGCATAGACCTGTGCGATCGCACAGGTCATTCTCCCACCCCAGGTCCAACCTCTTGTGCGATCGCAGCAGATTGCCTGCAAATGCACCGAAGAAAACCAGACAGCAAAAATTCTGGTGTTTTGGAATTAACTCCGAGTGGTCCAAAACTCACCCGAGCCCCTCGGGATCCCGTTCAAATGCACCAACAAGTCTGTATTCATGATACGGACTCGCTCGAACTTCCGAAATATGAAAGACAACAACGAATCTCAAAATTCAACCCCAAAACCAAATTAATCAAACTTAAGAACTTTGAAATTTTAGAATTCATTACATTGCGCCGAACAGGTCTATACTACTCGGAATGACCCCAAATTTTGTAGACAAGTCATAAATGACAATACGGAACTATTTCCAGTCTCGGAATTCCATTCAGACCTCGGTAGCATAAAATCACGTCCCAACCCAAATTTCAAATATAAGGAATTCATGATTTCAATTTCGGGCGCCGAAGTGCTCCTGGTCATCAGAAACCCGAGCCGAACATACGCCCAAGAACGAAATCATCAAACGGAGCTACTGGAGCTGTCAGAACTCGATTCCGAGGTCGTTTGTTCAAAATGTTGACCGAAGTCAAACTTGGCCAAATAGGCCAGTCTTAAGGAACCAAGTGTTCCTAAACTACCCAAATCATTCCCAAATCTTGAACCACCCGCTCCCGCGAGTCATAAAGCATGAATAGCCGCTATGGAAGGTTTCATTTAAAGAAACAGGATCCTAACACGCAAAACGACCGGCTGGGTTGTTACAACTAATGTCGTAAAAAATGTCTCAGAACAAATACTAACTACTAATGAATGAGGGGAAATGGAGAATCTGTTGACGCTGAACAACTAACTCGAAATTCCAAAAGCCGAAGCCGAATAGACGCAAGTGACTACTGCTCAGAACCAGTACCTGAATCTGCACACAGAGGTGCAGGGAGTAATGATGAGTACGCCAACTCAGTAGTAATGAAAATAAATCAAGTTCGAAGATAAGAATCACACATCATAAAACACTAATTCACAAATAGTAAAAATCATGAGTCTTAACAAAATATACATTTAGTATAGAATTTTGAAAACCAATTTCCGTAAAAATAATCCTTTGAACAAGTATATTTTTCCAATGTTTCTCAGTAAGATTTCCAAAGTATCAGTATAAAGGTATGAAATGAATCATAATCAAAAGCTCAGCAAAATAACATTTAAAATCACCACTCGGGCAAAAATCATCATTCATAATCAGTTACTCAGCACCTCACCATCACTCAATAACAGTCACTCAGCACCTCATAATCACTCATGACTCCCAAACACTCGTCACTCGGCACACGGCACTCGCACTCAGAAGGTACCTGCGCTCACTGGGGGTGTGTATAGACTCCGGAGGGGCTCCTACAGCCCAAGCGCCATAAACAAGACAAAGAATGGCATCAATCACTTAGGCACTCGACCTCTCTCATATCATAAACATCCTCACAATATTGTCCCTCGGCCTCACTCAGTCGGACACTCTTAACATGCCACTCGGCCATAAATAACGGGGTTCTCGACCCCAAAAAATATTTCATTTCAGAAAATAACAATATCATCAAATTTGAGTGTCAACAATTTTACAAGGAAGGCAGAGTGTAAAATCATAATTATTACATGAGGAATACCACAAAATAGCCCCCAAGGGGTTAAAAACAGATTGGCACTAGTCCCCAAACATGGCTTACAGCCCAAATATATCAAAATATAATAATACTATAAAACATATGCTTTAAAAGCAGTTTCACAACTCAATAGTTTCCTCAAAAGGAACATATTTCCAAATTTCCAATTCGTGCACGTCCCACACTCGTCATCCAGTGTGTGCGTCACTCCAAAATCGTGAAAGGATGTAAAGTTCGGGGTTTCAAACCCTGGGGACAGGATTTAAAGACATTACTTACCTCAAACTAGCCCGAAGAGCTACTCTGCAACACTCTTGCCTCTCGAATCAACTTTCGGGTGCTCCAAATCTATCAAGTTTAGATTTTTCACATCAAATTATGCTAAGGGGATGAAACTCAATCGAAAGATATCGATTTTAAGCAGAAAACCCGAAATTAGCCAAAAACCGACTCCCGGGCCCGTGTCTTGGAACTCGACAAAATTTATACCAAAATGATCCTCATCATCGCACGAGTCCGTACATATAAAGAACTCTGAAATCGGAGTCCAAATGACCCCTCAAATCACCCCTAAAAGGTCTCTTAAACTCAGGCCCTAGCTTCCTCTTTTCCCACTGATATTCCATAATTAAACATTGCTAATTCCGCCCTTAATCACATATAATCGAGTTATGGAGTCCAAAATTCTTCCCTCAATGAAGAACAACCGTTTTCCTCTTCAAAAATCTCTCCAAAAGCTCTATTCCCGTTCAAAAATGCTGGAAAAGTGGGCAAGGGTCGCGGATTGATTTAATTTATACTGCCCAGGTCTTCCTTCACTGCGATCGTGGGACCTCCCTCGCGATCGCGCAGAAAAAAATCTAAGCCTTCCAAATTTACTAATTGCGATCGCGACTAACACCTATGCGATCGCGAAGCTTTGCCTCTCAGACCTATGCGATCGCATAGAGTAATTTCCTCACCTTATGGACACCCAGAAATCCTTCTACGTGATCGCGTCCCCAGGCATGCGTTCGCGATGAACAACCCTTCAACACTACGCGATCGCACCCCCAACTCTGCGATCGCACTGAACCAATTCACACCTGCCACCAACAAGCCTACGCGATCGCGAATGATGTCCTGCGATCGCATACAAGAACACCAGCAACAGAACACCAGATTTTTCAGCAGTCTCTTAAGGCCAAAAATGTCCGTTTAAGCATCCGAAATACACCCGAGTCCCTCGGCACCTTAACCAAACCTATCAACATATTTCATAACATCATTAATACTTAGTTTCACTCTTGGAACACCCAAAATAACATCAAAACACTAAAATCTCATCAAATTCAAGCCTATGAACTTTGAAATTCCTGAATTGCACCAACGATGCCGAAACCGCCCAAAACACATCCGATTGACCTGAAATTTTGCACACATATCCAAAATTACATCACAAACCTGTTCTAGCTTTCAGAATTCCATTCGGACCCCGATAGCCTATTTTCCACTGCCGACCGCAAATCGCCAAAAACTAACTTCCGCCAATTCAAGCCTAATTCTACACCGGACATCACAAAAGTATTCTGAACACACTCCTAAGTCCCAAATCACCTAACGAAGCTATACGAGCTATAAAATCCAGATTCCGAGGTTGTTTACCAATAAGTCAACTCCTAGTTGACTTTTCCAACTATAAGACTATTTTTAGAGACTATGTGTCTCAATTCTGACTACAACCATTTTGAACCTGAGCCAACCGACTCTAACACATCATAAACAGTATAACCAACCTATGACAAGTCAAAAACAGTAAATATAATGCAAATTCTACGGAACGACTGGCCGGGTCGTTACATTACAAGAACATGAAAATCATCCAAATCCCCTTCAGAAAGTGGAAGTAAATCTTATTATCACTGACTACTGTATACCTGGTATGACCGGCTATGATTTGATAAAGAAAATTAAGCTAACGGAATCAAATCAATTTCCATTATTTATCTCGTGTCCCAGTTTAATTGAGGTCGATTTGGATTTTGAGATTTCCGATGCCGATTCGAGTTTGCTAATGGGGTTCATGGTCCAAGTTCCTGCTGCTGTTTTGATTTCTGGTCAAATTTAGTTCGCCGGAGTTAATTGTAACCGAGTTTTTGTTAATATTATTGAGGACCGACTCTAAACTCTCCTTTTTTTATCATTTCTCATGTGAATGTTCGATGTTTGTTTCCTCTCGTTTTTAGTACTTGTTATGTGTATGATTTGCGTTTCTAGTTTCATATTTTTTTGAGTAGTTCACTGCTTTAAAATTTTAAGTAAGAAAATATGTGAATTTACGTTAGGAAAATTTGTGTTAAAGAACAAAATTGCTTAACATGTGAATGAGTCTCAAAGCTTAGGAAAATAATTAACTTGATATTTGTAGCTTGCTTTAGGCGCAATTAATAAATAATTTTGGCCATTGGTACGGCTCCCGTGGCATGGTCACGATACGTAACTCCTATTTCGGGTGTGCATTTCATGTGACCCGACCACAACTTCAAATAATAATAAAAATTACACGTTGTAAATTGCGGGTGCATTTCATGTGGTGCATTTATAATGTGTCCAAAAATGACAAGTTCACGCCATCGTGACTTGTTTCAGAATAAACCATAAATATTAAAAGCGGCTAAAAAGTAAAACAGGCTAATATGCACAATAGGTTTTAAATATGTAAATAATTAGATAATTAGGCCAAATATCAATAGTTAAGCGACCGTGCTAGAACCACGGAACTCGGGAGTGCCTAACACCTTCTCACGGGTTAACAGAATTACTTACCCCGATTTCTTGTTTACAGACATTTTTAAACAAATGTTGTCACATTAATTACCTCGGTTTGGGATTTCAATAAATAAATGGTGTCCCGGAACACCGTAAAAAACCCGGGTGGCGACTATGAAAATCAATAAATAAATTCCAAAATCAATTATGTCACTTTAATTGGAAAAACTCCCTTATCCCACCCCTTATCGGGAAAAATGAGGCGTGATAGTAAAGACATGATATCTAAGCGTTAATCAGACCATAATTTATAAACTAGTGATTGATTTTAACAGGCAGATTTCATCTTTTTTTAAATCCTATAGGAATGCTTTCTATGTGCTGAAACTGATTACAAGCATTGTTTCTTATGGATATGATATCTAAACACAGAAACTGCTTTTTTACACTTACTACCTATAGGCATGATGTATAAGTGTCAATACTGATTTTATGTGTGTTTCTTATAGGCATGATATCTAAGTGTTGAAACTGATTTTAACGCACACATTTCCTATAGGCATGATTTCTAGGTGGGTAAAGGCGTTAACTAATTTCCAAACAAGCTCGACAAGGGAGATCCTAAAAACATGATTTCTAATGCACACATGGAGATTTTCAAAACATGGTTATTGATGCAGAATTGATAAACGACCTAGAAGCAGAATTTCTAGGATGCAAAGTATGAAAATTCAGGATTACAAAGAATGAGGTAAGTCCTATAAGCATGGTTTCTGATGCATATAAATAATCACCACAATAACCTATAGGCATGATTTCTACCACAACCCAACAAAAAATATATAAAAATCTCTTCCCAGCTTTCACTAATAACCCCATATGTGTTTTACAAGGATTATTTTTACACACCAATACAAATGAATTACATGATAAAATTCACTATAATATAGGGAGCCTTGGCAGGCCCAAAGTCAACCTGAAGCTAGGCCTTCAAGCAAGTCTGAGGTATACCAATAGTCCATTCCATAACACAACTGGGCTTTTGGGGTATCAATGTTCCCAAGGGCCTCAAGGACCCCGGGATTTGTATACACCAAAACCTTTCAAAGAAACAGTTTTGTAAATAAGTTTGGAAGGCCAACCCTAGTGTGTCAGAGTTCGGAGGAGTCTCATGGACTCCTAGGCAGTGCTCACACTGGGGGGAAGGACCCAAGATATCTAAGAGTAGGAGTTGAAAATAACATATAAGAGTAGGGGATAGTTTAGGAAAACAGTTTGAATTTTAGAAGTGCATTGAAACAAGTTACAAGATCAAAAATAGAACATAATCAGATTGGGTTCCAATAGTCACAACAAGAATAGGAACCCTGATTTACAGGAAGAATATGGTCACAATTAAGTTAGACAAGGTTTCACATTGCTGGAATTGACTTAGTTCATTAACTATTACTGAGTGGAATTATATAGACATGTATTAAACAGAGAACAACATGCTGAAATTAAGTGACTAATCAGATAGTCATACAAAAGGTAGCAGGAATTTAAAGCACATTATTCTTGAAAGAGGTACACATAAACCATGAGTTCAACAAGAATATGTTAAGGTAAATTATCAATACATAAAACAGGACAGGAATTGAAGCATGCTAGTTGAGAAGCAAGTAAACAAGTGTCATGGATCGAACATGAATATGCTAAAGAGTATTAACCATACTAACATATTGGACAGGACAAATTAACATGAGTTAAGTAATGCTGGTTATGAACAATTAGCAGAAAACATAAGGCAAACAGAAGCACTTTTGAAGTCTAACTACATAGCATATAGAATGATAGTAGAAGTGTAGGCATACCAGTTAAGAGATAGCAACAGGAAAGTGAAGGCAAATAGAATCCAAGAGTCCAGCCTTGGCTTTCAGCCAGCTAGACAAAGCAGCAAATAGAAGTAACAGAAAGAGATACAATTCAGAGTGTGTGGGTAAGAGTAAGAGTTTATGCGTGTGTTTCTGTGCCTTTCTATGTGTGTTCATGTGTTTTCAAAATCAGAATGGGGGGATTATATAACACTTAGCAGAGTAAAGCAAATAAGGCAAAGAATAATTAAGAGTTCACAAATAAGGTATACAAATAAAATTAACCATTTAATTGGGGCTAAACTCAATTAATTAATACAACATAATCCGGAGAACACCCCTTAAAGAGAATCAATTAAAAGTCCAGTTAGAGGTTTATAGGGTAAACAAATCAATCAAAGACCTCCTGAGGTCAGTTATGGCAATTAAATCCCATAAATCAGGCTAATAACCTAATTAAGGCAAGTAGTACCAATTACGAGTCACGAATAAGGAAAAATAAGTAAATATCACAGAGAAATACCAATCTCAAAAAAAATATAATTTCGAACCCTAACTAGACGAGTAAAATCAGTCAATCTCTGTTAATTGATATGACAAAGAATAGCAGGCAAATATCGGAACAAATAGTGAAGTAATTAGAAACCCTAGGTATTAGAACATAGACATGAAAATCAGTCGGACAAGGAAAGGAAACCAGAGTTAAACACTTAAAAAATTAACACTTTTTTGCAGAAACTCAAAGAGATGAAACCCTAGTTTTAGAGAAAAACTAAAATCGATTAATAAGAAAAAAATAGAAGATTATTAAACAGAAATATCAAACACACTTAAAATCGTCTCAAATCCACAAAGATCTAAAAAACTCGAGTGGAAAGTGACTATGTTTTTGAAAAAAAAGAAGACAGGAGTGAGAAGAAATCTGGTTTAGAACAAGAGGTTTAAGCCAAAAGCATGAAGATAATAGTACTCACAAACATGGAGACGAACACAGGCAGGTTCATCGAGAAAATGAAAGGTTTAGACCGAATCTAAGTTGAATGTCTTCGAGATCTCTTCAAACAACAACAAAATAGAACAACAAGTGAAGATAGGAGGCCGACTGGGGTCGAAAATGAAAGGGAAGCCCCATGGATTGAAGGTTTTTCGATGACGGCGGCTAGGGTTAGGAGAGAGTTTGAGGGAGAAGACAGGAGGGAAGGACAACAGGGGTGGCGGAATGAAGGAAATGACTACAGTTAGGGGTCGTTTGGTGTAATTAAAAAAGGATAATGATCTTGGACCATTGATCTTTTGAGATCAACGGCCAGGATTTGATCTGAGGGGTTGGGCGGGTTTAAAAATTTGGTCAGGGTATTGGGCTATGATATTTAATTGGGTTGGAGGTAATATTTGGGCTAAGGTCTGAATAAACAAATTAAAAGAGGTTGTTTGTTAAACCCAATTGATTTGAAAAATAATTTGTAAAAATAGTTAATAAATTATAAAAAATAATTTTTATGAAAAAGAAATAATTTAAAATAATTACTTAATATTATAAAAATACAAAAGGTTATTTTTCTGGTGAAATAAGGTAATTATGCACATGGCCTATTATTGCAATGTTATTGCAACTATAACCCTAAAATATAGATATGGTTATTCATGAGATAATTAAAAATTAGTATAAATATAAATGATAAAATTAAGCAATAAAATTATTATAAAATCATTTGTGATGCAATTGGCAATTATTTATATAATAAAAAATATAAGATAAATTAATTAAAAGTCCTTTAAAAAAGCAGAATTATGGAAAAATATTAATTGATGCGCATGCATTGTTTTGAAGACATATATGCATTTTTGAAAATAATATAGGGAAAAATTGGGTATCAACAGTTACTGATTTTTATTCCTTACATACTCGATACATTATTTGTATTGACGTCCCTTTTGCCTGGGGATGTTGTGTATCATGCTCGCAGGTCCCGATAGACAGGTCAAGAGTCCTCCAAGTAGTATATCAGCTCAACGGAAGAGTTTTGGTGCGCTCCATTTGCTCCAGAGTTGCTTGTTTGGTCGGTATGATTTAGACGTATATTGTTTGGTATGGCGGGGCCCTGTCCCGACCTTTATGATACAGATGTACTATTAGAGGCTTGTAGACATATGTCATGTATGTAAAAGATTGCATGGCCTAGCCGGCCTATATTCAGTGTATGAGTGATCATTTTGGTCTTGTAAACCCGTATATCTTATGTATAAATTTGTATTACATGCAGATCCTAAAGCATGGTATCTAAGTGACAATAACAAAGAGGCAGATTTATTACATAACTCAGAGAAGAAGTCTTAATCAGTTTTGCCTACTGATTTTAAGCTTGTTGACAGTTAGACAATACACATGAAGGAAGCTTGTTCCTAGTTTTAATTTAGAAGGTGGATTACCTAAGTCTTGCTAGGCGTGGGATCATGCGTAATAGTTATCAGAATTGTTAACAATTCAAAAATTATTAAACCTAAGAGTATGCAATTCTAGGTGTTGCAGGGATTGTTACCAGTTTATTTAAATAGGGTAATCAGATATGAGACAGTTTTTATGTCCTTTTCATGCATCAATAATTTAACTAGGTATGGCTGGGTGAGTATGAAACTTTTTTTAGATGCGGCTTCGTAAAGCAGGATTTCTAAGTGTTCAACATGGTTGCAGAATATGCAGGATTCCTAAAACATGATTTCTAAATGCACAAAAGTGGTCACATCATTAGGCATGGTCTCAAATATGCATAAGTGACAGTTTATTTTAATGTTGTTATTTATCGTAGAGGCAGGATTTCTAAGTGAAAGTGATAATGTCAGAATGAGATGTTGAAAATAGTACACAATGAAACCTGGGAGCATGGTCTCTAATGCATGATATGCTTGCATGTATTGGTCCTAAGCATGGATTCTAGTGCGCACAAAAAAAATATAAACCTAAGCATGATTTCTACCCTTGATATTTATAACATGTATACTACCATTTCCCTTTTCACTATCCAGCCCCCAATGTTGTTTACAATAAATTATTACCGACCAATATTGAATGAATTACATAAATGGAAGAAACTAAATAAGAAGTTATCTATAGGGAGCCTGCAAATTACACTATAAGAAATCAGACCTTTTGTGGCGACCTTTGTCGCTACAAAAAGCCAAGAAGTCGCCACAACACGTTTTTAGTAGCGACATTAAGGTTGCTGCAAGTAACTACGTTGCTGAATGTTTATTGTGACAACTCTTTGGGGTCGCCAAAAAAACAACCCATTTGTGGCGACAATACTCGCCCTAAAAGCAGACATGTACGTCACGAAAAAGGTTCCACAATATAGATTTAAAGTGAGTCGCCACTGAAGAATGCCTTGCAGTAGCGACTACATCGCCACTAAAGCCCTAATATCTTCAGTGGCAACTCTTGTCGCCACAATATCCTAAGGTTTAGTAGCAACCTTGGTCGCCACAACGTTTGGTCGCCACTAATACCTGTTTTTTCAACAACTATATTTCCAAATCCTATCATTTCAGTGATGCCCTAATTATAAGATTAAAATATTTGATAGCAAATACCAAAAATATTTGTCAAACTGAATATTATAAATACTTTCATTACCAAGATGTCAATTAATATGTACTACATAATAATTCATCATCAATGTCAATGTATCCATAAACATATGATAAGAAATAAAAACTAAGATTAGGGCCTCCAAACTCCTCCATGGTTGACAACATTTGTGATTGATTAAGAGCCTGCTCCCTAATATTAAGGAAGAAAAATAAGAGATCACTTTGATAATTTTTATCATTTGATTCTAATAGAAAAAGGGTGGCCACAATATATTGGAATAAAAGAGTGCAAAACGCATTTAAAAAAGCAAAGAGAAAGTTTGACCAAGAAAAATTCTACAAATAATTTTTCCAAGCAAACTAAGCTCAGAAATTTGAAGCTATCAAACTGCCCAAGTGCTTCAAAATTGAGCATCTAGACAACCAAACTCAAATACCACAAGCATGAGATTTTAAAGAAAACGCAATCCTGTTTCTTGTTTTGAAGCTTCAAGAGCTAATCAACTTATTTAGTTATGCACAAAGTCTGTATACTACTAAATATGATCATAAAAGAAGTGCTAGTCAGAATCTACAACACAAATAGAAAGAATGAACTATATAACTCGTTCGAAACAGTGCTGAGATTTTCCATCAAAATTGAGAAAAAAAGAGAAATAAACAAATAAATGGTAGGACCCATACTATCTAGAAGTTGATTTTAAGGTTGAACAAATAACTTTATTCTGGAAAATCTCAATTCAGCAAAAACCCAAATAATGTATGAAAAGAACAGGTACTACAATTATCAATTGGTATAACACGTACCTCTTTTTAGCTTTTGCCAAAGTAAATAAACACAACATATGATACCAAGAAAGAGATAGCTGAGAGTCTACCCTGATTTAGAAAGCATAAAATCCAACTACCAAGAAAGAGATAACTGAGAAGGGAAATGAAAATAATGTTGAGATCTTATGATAACTGCACATGGAATAATAGATGAGAATCTTGTAAGATGAAAGTAGTTCTTCAATATCCTATGTATTCCATGTTTTAGAAGCAATAGTCGAACAAAAACAGAGACCTCAGAGCGCAATATTATAGATGTCTCTCCATGCCAAAAACATATGCAATTACAGTTGTTGGAAGTGATTAAACATTCGCATGATATCGCAGAAGCACAAATATACTTTTAAGGAAGAACATTTACAATAAGGAAGAAACATTTACATCCGTCAAATGTGTAGGTGCAAACAGTGCATTTTAGTTCAAATAGAATCTACAATAACTTCTTTTTATTTCTAAGCGGATGGAGTGCATGTTTATTAGTTGCTACTGACTAAACAATTTTTCTTTGTAATTTTCATATTAACTCATTCTTATGTTTTATCCTCTCAATTATAATTTATAGATACATTAAGGGTACCTAAAATAGTATAAAGGAATGTTCTTTAGGATTTTAACACACTGGAAAACAAACACACTGAAAATGTGCTTTCAGTTTAGTCTACGGATAGAAGTTTTGAAATAGTATAAAGGAATGTTCTTTATGCTTTCAGTTTTGATTGAAAGCATGCAATATAGAAGTTTCAATTCTAAGCTATACTAATTTTCTTGAAAGGGAGAGTGTATTCATGCTGCTAAACTTAAAGAAACAGGAAGTTTGCAGATACACAATGGGCTTGAAAAATTTAAATACAATATTATTTTATTGTATATCTATTACCTAGCCGACACTGATTGTCTCTTTTAAGTTTTGCTCTTTTAAGTTGTATGCCTGAGTGCAACAGAAGGGAGGACTTAGTTACTAATTTTCAAGAGTCTTGAGTTTTTTTATTTTCATAAACATCAAAACCTTGATTTTAATTACTTTTAGTAGCTTTAAGTGTTGGATCCTTCTCTAACTGTGATGACCCAAAAGGTCATTCTATGTTAATTTAGACAAATCTGTGTTCCGAGGCCCCGAAAGCATCCGTTAATCTCACATCGATATGCGTGCGCAGCCCGGGCGTGTAGCCGAGAAGCTTTTATGTGAAAACTTGATGAAAAGTTGAAATTTATAATAATTAATTGATTAAAGTTGACTTTGGTCAACATTTTTGGTAAACGGACCCGGATAGGAAAATAAGGGACTTGGGCGTATACCCGGAATTGAATTCCGAGGTCCCAAGTCCGAGAAATGAATTTTTAAAGGAAATTATTTTCTGAAAAATAATAAAGACTTTTGAAAATGAATTTTTATGTGAAACCTGTGTTACCGGGCCCGTATTATGGTTCCGGAGCCCGGAACAGGTTTAATATGTGTTATACGAGCTATCTCTAAAATTTGGTGTAAAACAGACTTGATTCGACGTGTTTCAGATAAAAAATAATTTGATAGTTTATGAAGATTGAGAAAATTCTATAGATTTTGAAGTTCACATCATTGTTTTTGATGTTATTTTGGTGGTTTCATTACTCGAATTAGTTCGTGGGATGGTTTGGGACTTGTTGGAACGCTCGGTTTCAAGTTCCGAGGGCTCGGGTGGGTCCCGGGGTGTCCTTAGGCTAAAATATAGCTATTGGAGGTCCGAGGGGTCAGTTCTCTGAACCCACCACCGCGGTTCGCGGTCCATTTTTCGCTGACCACTGCGAGGGACCTGAGGGGGAGCTTCGCCGCCGCGGTCGTGTTTTCGCGGTCCGCGGTGAGGGGCTGGGTCACTAGTCCGACTTCGGAGGCGTATATCTTTTGATCCACAACGAATTGTGAGATGATTCAAAAATAAAAGTTGTAGCCCTTCGTATCTAGTTTCCATAAAGTTAATGAAATCGCAATTTAGACACCCGTAGAGAAAGCTATGGGTAAAATACTAAAGCATGTCACTGCAGTCATATTTTTCTCGGTTTCTTCAGCTTTTCTTGTCATTTGCTACCGCGGCCACGGTCGTTTTTTCGCTGACCGCGGTGGGGGACCAGAAATGGGTATAATTATACGGAAATTTTAGTTATTTTCATATTTCAAAGCCCTAAAATCATAAGAGGAGATTTTCCAAACACTCTTTCTTCTCCAAAACATTAGTAAGTGTTTTCTAACTCATTTTCTTTGCTCCTTAACTTCTTTTTACAATATTTCACCCTAGAATCTAGGCCTAAAATCCTAAAATCAAAGTAGAAATTAGGGGTTTTAGGTAGAGTTAGGGTTTATGGGATTTTGGGTAATTCAACCTCCATTTGGGGTCGGATTTCAAAACAAAATATATACTTGAGCTCGTGGAGGTATGGGTAATCGGGTTTTGGTCTGAGCCACGTGTTTGGACCAAGAGGGCCTGGGGTCGAATTTTGGTATTTTTGGAAGAATGCTAGGAATTGTATATTTAGGCTATGGTATTGTATAAATGAGTCAATATTGATATTATTAAGTTAATTATGTCTATATATCGTTGTTTCGGAGTTGAATTCAAAAGGAAGGGTAGTGTTAGAAGCTTGAATTGCTAATTTTGGACACGAGGTAAGTCTCTTCTCTAACTTTGGTGAGGGAATAAGTATTGTGCGCAAGGTGCTAAGTGTTTGTCATGTTCAATGCATAGGTGAGGTGACGAGTACCTATGCATTGTGTGTCAAGCATGCCCGTGAGTCTATTTTGATGAATTTCGTGTTATTACTTCCATGTTCATTGTATAATGAAATTGTTTCTACTTGGAAGTTGATTGTTTGTTGAAAATCCTTGTTGATAAACTTGTGATAAAATGGTTCGTTTGAGGACCCAATTTGTTAAAGGATATACTTGAAAACATTGGTTATAGCTGAGACCCTTGCCGGACAAGGTTATGATATTGACTGATATTTTTCCTTGCTGGGTGATTATGATTTGTACTTCCACTATGTTGCATTCCTTGCCAAGTTGTTATTTGTTTTTTATATTACTTGGGTGAGGAATAGAGTAAAGCACGAAGGGTGATGTCGTATCATTCATTCGTATTATTCAATTATTTATTATTGCAATGTGAGGAAGAGAGTAAAGCATGAAGGGTGATGTCGTGCCATTCATTCATATTATTCATTTATTTATTATTGCAATGTGAGGAAGAGAGTAAAGCACGAAGGGTGATGTCGTGCCATTCATTCATATTATTCATTTATTTATTATTGCAATGTGAGGAAGAGAGTAAAGCACGAAGGGTGATGTCGTGCCATTCATTCATATTATTCATTTATTTATTATTGCAATGTGAAGAAGAGAGTAAAGCATGAAGGGTGATGCCGTGCCATTCATTCATATCATTCATTTATTTATTATTGTAATGTGAGGAAGAGAGTAAAAGCACGAAGGGCGATGCCGTGCCATTCATCTCATTTATTCATTATTGCACTGTGAGGAAGAGAGTAAAGCACGAAGGGTGATGCCGTGCCATTCATTTCATTTATTATTGCAACCATCTCACATATTTACTTGTTGCATCGTGAGGACGAGAGTAAAAGCACGAAGGGTGATGTCGTGCCATTCATTTATCTGTTTATTTGCTGTGTTCGACATCTCATTTTGCTTCTTAC
>ML278158.1:0-101877 GCA_005239495.1 Nicotiana undulata
TTGTTCGTTATGGATGTCTTATCATTTCATTTTGAGTTTTGAGATAATATTATTATTTTTCTGATGTGAAACAATTGAAGTGATTTGGGATGTTCAGTAAAGTTTTGAGAGTTAATAGTGTGGGATGTTTTTCGAAAAAGGTTGGACATTAATGAATTCAAGTTATTCCAGTAAATGTTTGAAGGTTAATAGTTTTAAATACTGTTATGTTGTGTTATTAAGGCAATAATGTTGCATACGTTGGCTTGTCTAGCGGGTTCAACGTTAGACGCAGTCACGACCTGAAAGGTGGGATTTCGGGTCGTGACAGGTGTCGGTTGTACTGATGCTACACCTGCACTTCTTTATGTTGTGCAGATTACAGCGCCAGATCTAGTGGACACTGAGCGAGGGAGTATCCTTCAGTCCACGGCGACACCGAGGTAGTCCTGCAGGCGTCCGCAGGCCTTGGCATCACCATATATTTCTTTCCTTTTGTCTTATCTTGTATTTCCAGACAGTTGTATCTATTTATTTCAGACTCTTGATTTTTAGTAAATCTTAGACTGTCAGTGAAAATTTTGAAACCAGTTTTGGGGATTTATTTACGGAATTTCGTAAAATTATTATATTAAGCTGTTAAATTCTTAGCTCCCGCATTTTTATTCAATTGTTCACGTTTATTGTTTCTCTTTTAGATGTTATCAACAAAGAAATGAGTAAATTTAACCGGTATGTTGTCTTGTCTAGCGGGTTCAACGTTAGACGCCATCACGACCTGGAGGTGGGATTTCGGGTTGTGACAAGTTGGTATCCGAGCACTAGGTTGCCTAGGTCTCACAATTCACGGACAAACTTGATAGAGTTTGAGGGATCGGTACAGAGACGTCTGTACTTATCCTTCAGAGGCTGTAAAGTTAGGAATAACTTCACATCTTTTCTTCTCTGTCATGCGATTCGAGTTCGAAATGCTGACTGAGTTTCTATTCTATTCTCTCGTAGATGGCGAGAACACGTGCTTCCTCATCTACTGATCAACATCCCGATCCTCCTATTGCAGCTCCTACGAGGGGCCGAGGACGAGGCCGTGCTAGAGCCGAGGCATGGCCAGGGCTCAGTCTAGAACAACATCCCTAGTAGGGGACCCACAGGTAGACTTTGTCAGTGAGGTTCCTGCTAAGACAGTTCCAGTCGGACCAGCTCAGGTCCTAGAGAGGTTCATTGCCACCCCGGTTCTTATGGACGCTCTAGTCCACTTAGTGGGCCTTATGGAGAGCATGGCTCAGGCCGGTCTTCTTCCTACTGCACCATCCGTCTCTCAGGCTGGGGGAGGGACCCATACTCCTTCTACCCGCACACCAGAGCAGCTAGCTACTCAGTTCCAAACTTCAGCACCTTAGGCAGCTGGAGCAGCTCAGCCGGGTTTTGTGGCACAGGTAGTTGAGAGGGCAGCTATGTCTGCCGACGCTTTGTGGAGGTTGGATCGGTTCACCAAGCTATTTCCTACTACTTTTACTGGTGCACCATCAGAGGATGCCCAGGATTACTTGGACAGTTGCTATGAGGTTCTTCGGAACATGGGCATTGTGGAGACCAATGAGGTTTATTTTGCTACATTTCGTCTTTCTGGTACCGCCAAGACTTGGTGGAGGGACTATTACTTGACCAGAGCAGCTGGGTCTGCACCTTTGACTTGGGCTCAACTCCGAGTTGTTCTTGGGGAAGTTTCTTTCAGTTACTCAGAGGGATGATCTTCGGAGGCAGTTTGAGCGTCTCCATCAGGGATCTATGACTGTTACATAGTATGAGACCAGGTTCATCACTCAGACCCGACATGCTATCATGATACTCACCACAGATCGAGAGAGAGTGAGGAGGTTTATTGAGGGTCTAGCTCAGCCTATCAGACTTCAGATGGCCAGGGAGAGAGGTACTGATATCTCATTTCAGGATGCGGCCAATGTGGCCATACGTATTGAGATGGTCTTGTCACAGGGCAGTGGTCAGGGGTCTGACAAGAGACCTCGTCATTTCGGCCGATTCAGTGGTGCCTCATCTGGAGGCAGAGATTCCTTCGGCGGAGGTCATCCTCCTAGGCCATTCAAGTCGGCACTTCAGGTATCCCACAGTGCGCCATCAACTACTATCAGTGCACCACCGATTCAGAGCTTCCAGGGTAGTTATTCTAGTCGATAGAGGCAGTTACAAGGTCAGCATTCTTAGCAGCCCAGGTCTTGCTTCACTTGCTGTGGAACGGGGCATATTTCTAGGTTTTTCCCCCGAGGTTTTGGTGGTTCTCAGTATCAAGGTTCCCGTTCTATGGTTCCCGCATCAGGTGCACCCCCACCCCCTCAGCCAGCTAGGGGTGGAGGTCGAGGTGCTAGAGGTGGAGGCCAGACATTTAGAGGTGGAGGACAGGCCACGAGAGGTAGAGGTCAGCCCACGGTAGGTCGACCAAGAGATGTTCAGGTTGGAGGGGCTCTTCCCCGATGCTATATTATTCCTGCCAGGCCTGAGGCTGAGGCCTCTGATGCAGTCATCACAAGTATGGTTTCAGTTTGCAGCAGAGATGCTTCGGCTTTATTTGATCCGGGTTTTACATTCTCCTATGTGTCTTTATATTTTGCTCCTTATCTGAGTATGCCCCATGATTCCCTGAGTACTTCTGTATATGTCTCTACCCCAGTGGGTGATTCCATTATGGTAGATCGAGTCTACCGTTCATGCGTAGTGGTTATTGGTGGTCTGGAGACTCTGGTAGATCTCTTGCTTCTTGATATGGTTGACTTTGATGTTATATTGGGGATGGATTGGTTATCTCCCTATCATGCTTTTCAAGACTGTCATGCCAAGACAGTGACCTTGGCCTTGCCAGGAGTACCTCGCTTGGAGTGGAGAGGGACTCCTAGTCATTCTTCCGGTAGAATTATTTCATATATGAAGGCTTGGTGCATGGTCAAGAAGGGTTGTTTGGCCTATTTGGCCTATGTTCGTGATTCTAGTGACGAGGTTCCTTCTATGGAGTCTGTGCCCGTGGTTCGTGAGTTTCCATAGGTATTCCCTACTGACCTGCCGGGTATGCCACCCGACAGGGATATTGATTTTTTTTATTGAGGTATCTCGGACACTCAGCCCGTTTCTACTCCGCTGAATCGTATGGCCCTACCAGAGTTGAAGGAGTTGAAGAATCAGTTGCAGGATTTGTTGGATAAAGGCTTTATTAGGCCTAGTGTTTCCCCTTCGGGTGCCCCAGTGTTGTTTGTTAAGAAGAAAAATGGCTCAATGAGGATGTGTATTGACTACCGGCAGTTGAACAAGGTTACTATTAAGAATAAGTATCCTTTGCCGAGGATTGATGATTTATTTGACCAACTTCAGGATGATATAGTGTTTTCCAAGATAGACTTGAGATCTGGTTACCATCAGCTGAGGATTAGGGCGTCTGATGTCCCTAATACAACCTTTCGCACTCGGTATGGGCAGTATGAGTTCTTGGTGATGTCATTTGGGTTGACAAATGCCCCCGCTGCTTTTATGGAGTTGATGAACCGAGTGTTCAGGCCCTATTTGGACTCATTTGTGATTGTTTTCATTGATGATATTTTGATTTACTCCCATAGCCGAGAGGAGCATGAGCAGAACCTTCGAGGCGTCCTCCAGACTCTGAGGGATAGTCAGTTGTATGCCAAATTTTCTAATTGTGAGTTTTGGTTGCGTTCAGTTGCATTTCTAGGCCATGTTGTGCCGGCGGAGGGTAATTAGGTGGATCCCAAGAAGATTTCAGCAGTCAGAGATTGGCCTAGACCCACCTCAACTACAGAGATTCAGAGCTTCTTGGGCTTAGCAGATTATTATCGCTGCTCTGTGGAGGGCTTTTCATCTATTGCAGCCCCAATGACCAGGTTGACCCAGAAGGGTGCACAGTTCAGGTGGTCGGAGGAGTGTGAGGCGAGCTTTCAAAAGCTCAAGACAGCCTTGACCATGACACCGGTGCTAGTTTTGCCCACATGTTCAGGGTTATATACCGTGTATTGTGATGCTTCACGGATTGGACTTGGTGCAGTGTTGATGCAGGATGGCAAGGTTATAGCTTATGCTTCACGTCAGTTAAAGGTTCATGAGAAAAATTATCCATTTCATGATTTGGAGTTAGCAGCTATTGTTTATGCATTGAAGATTTGGAGGCATTACCTGTATGGTGTGCCATGTGAGGTCTTCACGGATCATAAGAGTTTGCAGTATTTGTTCAAGCAGAAAGAGTTGAACATGAGGCAAAGAAGATGGTTGGAGCTGTTAAAAAACTATGACATTACCATCTTATATTATCCGGGGAAGGCCAATGTGGTGGCCGATGCCTTGAGCCGAAAGTCATCCAGTATGGGTAGTCTTGCTTATTTATCAGTCGGAGAGCGACCGCTTGCTTTGGATGTTCAGGCTTTGGCCAACCGGTTTATGAGTTTGGAGGTTTCTGAGACTGGCAGTGTTTGACCCATACTGTGGCCCGTTCCTCATTGTATGATCGTATTCGGGCTAGGCAGTATGATGATCGCCATTTATGTGTTCTTAGAGATACGGACTGGCACGGAGGTACCAAGCAGGTCCCAGTTGATGATGAGGGAGTTTTGAGGATGCAAGGTCACATTTGTGTACCTGATGTTGATGGTATTCGTGAGTTGATATTGTAGGAGGCCCATAGTTCCCGGTATTCCATTCATCGGGGCACCGCAAATATGTATCAGTACTTGCGGCCCCATTATTGGTGGCGGAGGATGAAGAAGGATATTATAGCATATGTAGATCGGTGCTCGAACTGTCAGCAGGTTAAGTACGAGCACCAGAGACCCGGTGGTTTGATGCGGCAGGTTGTGCTTCCCGAGTGGAAGTGGGAGCGTATCACCATGGATTTCGTGGTTGGACTCCCACGGACTCAGAAGATGTTTGATGCGGTGTGGGTCATTGTGGATAGGCTGACCAAGTCAGCACACTTCATTCATGTATCAGTTTCGTATCTTTCAGAGAAGTTGGCAAGGACCTATATGAGGGAGATTATTCGATTTCATGGTGTGACCGTGTCCATTATATCTGACCGAGGTACTCAGTTTACCTCCCATTTTTGGAGAGTATTTCAGCGTGAGTTGGGCACAGGGGTTGATTTGAGCACAACATTTCATCCTCAGACGGACGGACAGTCCTAGCGTACTATTCAGATTTTGGAGGATATGCTGCGGGCATGTGTCATTGACTTTGGAGGTTCATGGGATCAGTTATTGCCTTTAGCTGAGTTTGCCTACAGCAACAACTATCAGTCGAGCATCCGGATGGCTCCGTATGAGGCGTTGTATGGTACGCGGTGTCAGTTGCCAGTCGGGTGGTTTGATCCGGGAGAGGCTAGATTGTTGGGTTCCGAGTTAGTCCAGGATGCCTTGGACAAGGTGAAGGTCATTCGGGATAGACTTCGTACAGCTCAGTCCAGGCAGAAGAGTTATGCGAATCGCAGAGTTTGAGATTTGGCATTTATGATAGGAGACCGGGTATTTCTTCGAGCGTCGCCTATGAAAGGCGTGATGAGGCTCGGAAAGAAGGGCAAGTTTAGCCCTAGGTACATTGGTCCATTTGAGATTCTTGATAAGGTACGGGAGGTGGCCTACAGACTTGCTCTGCCACCGAGTTTATCAGCCGTGCATCCGGTGTTTCATGTATCCATGATTCGAAAGTATGTTGCCGATCCCTCTCATGTACTCGACTTCAGCGGTGTCCAGTTGGACACGGATTTGACTTATGAGGGGGAGCCGGTATCCATATTAGCCCAACAGGTTCGTCAGTTGAGGTCGAAGAGTTATCCTTTGGTTCGTGTTCAGTGGAGAGGTCAGCTTGTTGAGGCAGCTACCTGGGAGTCCAAGTCCGATATGCGTAGCAGATATCCCCATCTTTTCCCCAATTCAGGTACCTTTCTGTGTCCGTTCGAGGAAAAACGTTTGTTTTAGAGGTGGAGATTGTGATGACCCAAAAGTTCTTCCCGTGTAATTTTAGCTAAATCTGTATTCCGAGGCCATGAAAGCCTCCTTTTATCTCACCTCGATGTGCGTGCGCAGCCCGAGCACGTAGTCGGGAAGCCTTTATGTGGAAAATTGATAAATTTTGATTTTATAATATTTTTTTGAATAAATTTAACTTTGATCAACATTTGTGGTAAACAGACGCGGACCCGTGATGTGACGGTCCCGGAGGGTTCGTAGGAAAATATGGGACTTGGGCGTATGTCCAGAATCGAATTCTGAGGTCCCAAGTCCGAGCAATGAATTGTTAAAGAAAATTGTTTTCTGAAAAATATAAAGGCTTTTGAAAATGAAACTTGATGTGAAACCTGTGTTATCGGGCTCGTATTGTGGTTCCGGAGCCCGGAACAGGTTCAGTATGTCTTATATGGGTTATCTGTGAAATTTGGTAAGAAACAGACTTAGTTTGACGTGATTTAAATTAAAAATGGAAAATTTGAAGTTTAAAGAAGTTTTAAGAAATTTCTTTGATTTTGAGGTTTAATTCATTATTATTGATGTTATTTTGGTGGTCTAATTACACGAATAAGTCCGTAAGAGGATTTTGAGTTTGTGTGCACCTTTGTTTTGAGGTTCCGAGGGCACGAGAGAGTTTCGGATAGGTCCCGGGATGCCTTTAGGCTTAGAACACAACTGTTGCAGGTCAGTTCTATGAACTCACCAGCGAGGTCCGCGCTCGCCATTGTGCGGTCCGCGGTGAGACCTTCGCGGTTGTGGTCGCCTTAGCGCGATCCATGGTGGGCGAGTTCCAGCGGGGTCAGCGATTGCTTAAACGCGGTCTATAGTAAGGCCTTCACGGCCGCGGTCGCTTTAGCGCGGTCTGCGGTGGAGACCTGAGAGGGGTATATTTAAACGTGAGTTTCCATAGGTATTCCCTGCTGACCTTCTGGGTATGCCACCCGACAAGGATATTGATTTTTGTAGTGAGGTAGCTCCGGGCACTCAACCCATTTCTAGTCCGCCGTATCGTATGGCCCCGCCAGAGTTGAAGAATCAGTTGCAGGATTTATTGGATAAAGGCTTTATTAGGCCTAGTGTTTCCCCTTGGGGTGCCCCAATGTTGTTTGTTAAGAAGAAATATGGCTCAATGAGGATGTGTATTGACTACCGCAGTTGAACAAGGTTACTATTAAGAATAAGTATCCTTTGCCGAGGATTGATGATTTATTTGACCAACTTCAGGGTGATACAGTGTTTTCCAAGATAGACTTGAGATCTGGTTACCATCAGCTGAGGTTTAGGGCGTCTGATGTCCCTAAGACAACTTTTCGCACTCAGTGTGGACATTATGAGTTCTTGGTGATGTCATTTAGGTTGACAAATGCCCCCGCTGCTTTTATGGAGTTGATGAACCGAGTGTTCAGGCCCTATTTGGACTCATTTGTGATTGTTTTCATTGATGATATTTTGATTTACTCCCATAGCCTAGAAGAGCATGAGCAGAACCTTCGAGTCGTCCTCCAAACTCTGAGGGATAGTCAGTTGTATGCCAAATTTTCTAAGTGTGAATTCTGGGTGAGTTCAGTTGCATTTCTGGGCCATGTTGTGTCGGCGTAGGGTATTTAGGTGGATCCCAAGAAGATTTCAGCAGTCAGAGATTGGCCTAGACCCACCTTAACTACAGAGATTCGGAGCTTCTTGGGCTTAGCAGGTTATTATCGCCGCTTTGTGGAGGGCTTTTCATCTATTGCAGCCCTGATGACTAGGTTGACCCATAAGGGTGCCTAGTTCAGGTGGTTGGAGGAGTGTGAGGCGAGCTTTCAGAAGCTCAAGACAGCCTTGACCACGACACCGGTGCTAGTTTTGCCCACAGGTTCAGGGTTCCGTGTATTGTGATGCTTCACGGATTGGACTTGGTGGAGTGTTGATGCAGGATGTCAAGATTATAGCTTATGCTTCACGTCAGTTAAAGTTTCATGAGAAGAACTATCCATTTCATGATTTGGAGTTAGCAGTTATTGTTCATGAATTGAAGATTTGGAGGCATTACCTGTATGGTGTGCCATGTGAGGTGTTCACGGATCATAAGAGTTTGCAGTATCTGTTCCATCAGAAAGAGTTGAACATGAGGCAAAGAAGATGGTGGGAGCCGTTAAAGGACTATGACATTACCATCTTATATCATCCGGGGAAGGCCAATGTGGTGGCCGATGCCTTGAGCCGGAAGTCAGCCAATATGGGTAGTCTTGCTTATTTATCAGTCGAAGAGCGACCGCTTGCTTTGGATGTTCAGGCTTTGGCCAACCGGTTAATTAGTTTGGAGGTTTCTGAGACAGGCAGTGTTTGGCCTATACTGTGGCCCGTTCCTCATTGTATGATCGTATTCGGGCTAGGCAGTATGATGATCGTCATTTGTGTGTTCTTAGAGATACGGTCCGGCACGGAGGTGCCAAGCAGGCCAGTTGATGCTGAGGGAGTTTTAAGGATGCAGGGTCGCATTTGTGTACCTGATGTTGATGGTATTCGTGAGTTGATATTGCAAACGGCTCATAGTTCCCGGTATTCCATTCATCGGGGCGCCGCAAAGATGTATCAGGACTTGCGGCAGCATTATTGGTGGCGGAGGATGAAGAAGGATATTGTAGCATATGTAGCTCGATGCTTGAACTGTCAGCAGGTTAAGTACGAGCACCAGAGACCCGGTGGTTTGATGCGGAAGGTTGAGCTTCCCGAGTGGAAGTGGGAGCGTATCACCATGGATTTCGTGGTTGGACTCCCACGGACTCAGAAGATGTTTGATGCGGTGTGGGTCATTGTGGATAGGCTGACCAAGTCAGCACACTTCATTCATGTATCAGTTTCGTATTCTTCAGAGAAGTTGGCAAGGATCTATGTGAGGGAGATTTTTCGATTTCATGGTGTGCCCGTGTCCATTATATCTGACCGAGGTACTCAGTTTACCTCCCATTTCTGGAGAGTATTTCAGCGTGAGTTGGGAACACGGGTTGATTTGAGCACAACATGTCATCCTCAGACGGACGGACAATCCGAGCGTACTATTCAGATTTTGGAGGATATGCTGCGGGCATGTGTCATTGACTTTGGAGGTTCATGGGATCAGTTCTTGCCTTTAGCTGAGTTTTCCTACAACAACAACTATCACTCGAGCATCCTGATGGCTCCGTATGAGGCGTTGTATGGTAGGCGGTGTCGGTTGCTAGTCGGGTGGTTTGAGCCGGGAGAGGCTAGATTTTTGAGTTCTGAGTTAGTCCAGGATGCCTTGGACAAGGTGAAGGTCATTCAGGATAGACTTCGTACAACTCAGTCCAGGCAGAAGAGTTATGCGGATCGCACAGTTCGAGATTTGGCATTTATGATATGAGACCGGGTATTCCTTCGGGTGTCGCCTATGAAGGGCGTGATGAGGCTCGGAAAGAAGGGCAAGTTGAGCCCTAGGTACATTGGTCCATTTGAGATTCTTGATAAGGTAGGGGAGGTGGCCTACAAACTTGCTTTGCCACCGAGTTTATCAACCGTGCATCCGGTGTTTCATGTATCCATGCTTCGGAAGTATGTTACCGATCCCTCTCATGTACTTGACTTCAGCGGTTTCCAGTTGGACACGGATTTGACTTATGAGGAGGAGCCGGTATCCATATTAGCCAGACAGGTTTGTAAGTTGAGGTCGAAGAGTTATCCTTTGGTTCGTGTTCAGTGGAGAGGTCAGCCTGTTGAGGCAGCTACCTGGGAGTCCGAGTCCGATATGCGTAGCTGATATCCCCATCTTTTCCCCAATTCAGGTACCTTTCTGTGTCCGTTCGAGGACGAACGTCTGTTTTAGAGGTAGAGATTGTGATGACCCAAAAGTTCTTCCCGTGTAATTTGAGCTAAATCTGTATTCCGAGGCCATGAAAGCCTCATTTTATCTCACCTCAATGTGCGTGCGCAGCCCGGGCACGTAGCCCGGAAGCCTTTATGTGGAAAATTGATAAATGATGATTTTATAATAATTGTTTGAATAAAGTTAACTTTGATCAATATTTGTGGTAAACGGACCCGGACCCGTGATGTGACGGTCCCGGAGGGTCCGTAGGAAAATATGGGACTTGGGCGTATGTCCGGAATCGAATTCCGAGGTCCCAAGTCCGAGCAATGAATTGTTAAAGAAAATTATTTTCTGAAAAATATAAAGGCTTTTGAAAATTAAACTTGATGTGAAACCTGTGTTATCGGGCCCGTATTATGGTTCTGGAGCCCGGAACAGGTTCAGTATGTCTTATATGAGTTATCTGTGAAATTTGGTAAGAAACGGACTTAGTTTGACGTGATTCGAACTAAAAATGGAAAATTTGAGGTTTAAAGAAGTTTTAAGAAATTTCTTTGATTTTGAGGTTTAATTCGTTGTTTTGATGTTATTTTGGTGGTCTCGAATAAGTCCGTAAGATGATTTCGAGGTTGTGTGCACCTTTGTTTTGAGGTTACAAGGGCACGGGAGAGTTTTGGATAGGTCCCGGGATGCCTTTAGGCTTAGAACACAGCTAATGCAGGTCAGAGGGGGTCAGGTCTCTGAACCCACCATCGAGGTCCGTGGTCGCCATTGTGCGGTCCGCGGTGAGACCTTCACGGTCGCCTTAGCGCGATCCGCGGTGGGCGAGTTCCAGCGGGGTCCACGATTGCTTCAACGCGGTCCGCAGTAAGGCCTTCGCATCCACGGTCGCTTTAGCGCGGTCCGCGGTGGAGACCTGGGAGAGGTATATTTAAATGGGATTTTCAGTTATTTTTTATTTTTCAAAACCCTAAAACATAAGAGGTGATTTTCCAAACACTCTTTCTTCTCCAAAACATTAGTAAGTGATTTCTAACTCATTTTCTTTACTCCTTAACTTCTTTTTACCAGATTTCATCCTAGAATATAAGGTTTTTATGGTGGAATTGCGAATTTTGGGTAAACCGTAAGAATATTGAAATTTGGGGATTTAGACCTCAAATTGGGGTCGGATTCCAAAACCATTTATATATCCGGGCTCGGGGGTAATTGGGTAATCGGGTTTTGGTCCGAATTTTGGGTTTGGAACAAGTGGGTCCGGGCTCGATTTTTGACTTTTTGGGAAAATCTTTAGAAAACTCTTTTCCATGCATTAGAATTGATTCATTTAGCATTTATTGATATAATTAAGTAACTTGTGACTAGATACGAGCGAGTTGGTGGTGGAAGCAAGAGGTAAAGCGGTAGTTGAGGCTTGAATTGTGTTCGTGGCATCGAGGTAAGTGTTTGGCCTAACCTTAGCTTGAGGGAATAGGTGTTGAGTCTTAACTGCTATGTGATAATTCCATGTCCAACGTATAGGTGAGGTGACGAGTACCTATATGTTGTGGTCAAGCATGCCCGTGAGTCGAATTCTATGATATATGTAGTTTTTGTTGATATTCTCTGTGTTATGAAGTAATTGTCATTATGGAAGTTATGCATTGAGGGTAATTCATGTTGTAGAATTTTATTGATTATTCGTTCAGTTGAGGATTATTTGTTCAGTTGTACTTCTGCGTGAGATTGGTTATAGTTGTGTCCCTTGCCGGGATGGTGGAATTCTTGTTGAACATTTCCGTGCATTTAAGGTTTATTAATGTTGAATTTTCCTGCCAAACATTTGCTTTTATATATGTTATGCACAAGGGGACATTCCGTTCCGAGTGTTTTGTGAGGTTATGCACGAGGGGACATTCCGTGCCGTGTATTTATTTATTTATTTATTTTTGCACGAGGGAACATTCCGTGCCGAGTGATTATTTATTTATGCACGAGGGGACATTCCGTGCCGTGTATTTATTTATTTATTTATTTTTGCACGAGGGAACATTCCGTGCCGAGTGATTATTTATTTATGCACGAGGGGACATTCCGTGCCGAGTGTTTTGTGAGGTTATAGCACGAGGGGACATGCCGTGCCGTTCTATTATTTATTTGTTCAGAGTTGTTAATTCCTGTTGTTATTTTATACATTTCAGTTATTATCTTGTTATGTCATTTCAGTGAATTGTTGCCCCTTTATCCCAGCATGTTCTCCCCGTTGTTGTACTTACTTGCTTACTTTCTGTCACTATTCTCTGTTATATTATTGAACTGCTCAGGTATTCGTTATTTGTCGTGTCCTAGCCTCGTCACTACTTCGCCGAGGTTAGGCTCGGCACTTACTCAGTACATGGGGTCGGTTGTACTGATGCTACACCTGCACTTCTTTATGTTGTTGCAGATTACAGCGCCGGACCCAGTGGACATTGAGCGAGGGAGTTTCCTTCAGTCCACGACGACACCGAGGTAGTCCTGCAGGCGTCCGCAGGCCTTGGCGTCACCATCTATTTCCTCCTTCTGTCTTATCTTGTATTTCCAGACAATTGTATCTGTTTATTTCAGACTCTTATTTTTAGTAAATCTTAGACTGTCCGTGAAAATTGTGAAACCAGTTTTGGGGGTTTATGTGCGAAATTTCGTAAAATTTATTATATTAAGCTATTAAATTCTTAGCTCCCGCATTTTTATTCAATTGTTCACGTTTATTGTTTCTCTTTTAGATGTTATCAACAAAGAAATGAGTAAATTTAACCGGTACGTTGGCTTGTCTAGCGGGTTCGACGTTAGACGCCATCACGACCTGGAGGTGGGATTTCGGGTCGTGACAGTAATGAAGGGCCATAAAATTTGAAGCTTGTTTGCTCATTTTTGGTAAATAGTGTGCGAGAGTGGGAATATTTTAAGCGTAATGGATCAACTCCCGTGCAAAGTCTACTATGACTTTCAAAGTGCAATATAATGGTCAGTCAAGCAATTTGTGTATCATCTTTGCTATCCTCATTACTATCTTTAAGTTGTTAGCTAAAGCGCATTAGTTTATTCTTGATCGTATCTTAATTATTCTACCTATCCCATTCCTATAGCTCATGAGACAGTGAACACTATCTAATGGAAGGTTCTAGGCAAAATAAAAGCTAAGCTTTTATTCTTGATTACTTAAGCGGCACATAAGAAAATCACATAAGAACTTCAGCATATAGCACATAATACAAACAAGGGCTCATGTTGGCCTCTAGATTGACTTATTAAGCTAGGACAACACTAAAATGCACGTAAGCGCGAATAGTTTATTAAGAAAACTTAAAAAGCATTTTTATAAAACTGAATTTCTTTCTTATCCAAAATTATTAAGTGAATAACTCAAAACGGAATAGGAATTAAGTTATCGAATTTCGATATGTCAGATGTGATTAAATCCTATAGCCAGAATATCTAGGCGAGGGATTTAAAATTGATAGTCAATAGACGAGTGTTGAATAACCAACAATTGATCTGAGTAACTTGAACTTATACTTCTTATAGGCATGTTCTCCAAATAATTAGATTACTTGTTATACCTGATAAGCAAATTCCAAAATCATACATGAACAGGTTTACCCATACTAAAATAGGCAGGATCTCTAGTTACAACATAAAAGCATGTTGAAGTCGTATTATGTAGGCATGATATCTAGGTTATAATTTTTAAAGCATGTTGAAGTTGTATCAAAATCTAGGGGTGTCAATGGTTCAGTTCGGCCAGTTATTTTATAAAATTTGTACCATATCAATTTTTCAGTCATTCTATTATGTATAATCAAAATTTGACTTTATTAAAACCGTCCCAATCATATCGGTTTCTCTTCAGTATCGGTACGGTTCAGTTAATTTTAGGTAAATTTTTAAAATTCCATGTAAAAGTCACTCATAGAAGTAGAATGCAATAACATACATACATTTATAGGACTTGGTAAAACTCTCTAGACATTTTTACAGTTTAAAATGTAATAATTAAGAAAATGTTAAAGATGACGAGAGTATGGATCCATCAACTATTCTACAAGTTGGGATATTAACTAAGTTGGGATTCAAGAATAAATTCTATAGAAGATTAAACATTCGAAAAGATAAATCTAAATCATATGAAAGGAAACATATTCAATACATTGTAGTTTGCTACTCATAATCGCTACAATACTTTGTATTTTGCTAGCAAATATACCTGAAATAATTTAGTTTCAATAGAAGCAGCATAATAGGTTTGGGAATTAGGATTTTGAGTTTAACTACTTGTTTGCTTGTAACCGTTTCATAATTCTATGGCCAAATAAAAAATTTATTGCTTTATTATTTTTAAACTTAATATATAAATATATTTTTCACATTGTAAATTTATTCGGTATGACTCGGTATTTTTTCAGTTTATTTTCATAAAATAAATACCTACTCTAATTATCGGTACGATTATAGATTTATATAAAAATCTACGATTTTATTAAAAGAAACCTAAAAATTGGTTTGGTATAGTATGGTTCGGTAGGTTTAGTCGGTTTTTACCCATTGACACCCCCTGTCAAAATCTGTGGACATATTCTCTAAATTGACATATTGGGGGATACATTTTGTCCTATAAAACGAGTTATGATACCTATATGTATGAATTCTAATATTACACCTCATTAAATTCTATAGGCATACTTTCTAACAAAGAGTAAAATAAAGTCCCAAATCCCCAAGTTAGTTACTAGATCCCCAATAATATTTACAAATAACTATTACATACCCAAATTGAATATGAAAGGAACTTAAGGCAACTATCTTTTCAAATTAAGAGAGAGAAACTCTCACCTCTCACTACAGCCAAACTCAATGGATAACCCACCCAAAATACCTAACATACCACCGGAACCACCAGACTCCAACAAAATGGAAGAAGATACCTCCCAAACACACTCCTACAAAGAAATTCTCCTTGACAAACATGATACCTCACAAACAAACTACTTTGTATCAGAGCTGGAAAAACTAGAAACTGAAAACAAAAGGCAAGGAAAAGATAGGCCCAATCCTACTCTCCCAAGAAGACAAAAACAGATTATATGAGCCATGTCGCTACTCGGTCGTCATTAAACTCTTTGGCCTGCGTATGCCACACTACCTCCTCAAATCCAAACTAATTGAACTATGGAACCCATCTGAACAGTTAATCTTGATTGACTTAGGATGAGACTTCTTCATAGTCAAATTTGGTAACGAAGAAAATTTGGTTAAGGCTATTCATCAAGGGCCATGGTTCATATGTGGGACTTTCCTCTCTGTCAGACGGTGGGAACCAAAATTTGTACCACAAGAAGCCACCCTATCCTTCTCTGTGATATGGGTTCGACTCCCCCAGTTGCCCACCGAATTCTATGACAAAGAAATCTTAGAAAAAGTGGACAGACAGCTTGGGAAACTCCTAAAGATTGATACATGCACCTCAGCGACACTAAGGAGGAGATATGCCAGAATCTGCATCAAAGTTCCACTAAAATCACTAGTCGAAACATCGTCACTATTGGGGATCATAAACAACTGGTTGTCTACGAAGGCAAGAACGTCCTTTGTACAGGTTGTCGAAGGCTAGGCCACATCCTAAAAGGGCGCCCACACAGGCAGAAACCAACCCAATCACCACCACGACAGGACATCCTAGGCTGCTCCAAGTCTAAAACAAATAGTGATGAAGAAGAAGAATGGAAAACCATTTTCTTTCCCAGGAGGCGCAAGCAAGGACTCCCCCACTCAGCAATGCCAATCATCAAATCTGAGTAGAAAAGGTAAAACATCTGCCCAACCGGATGACATCCAGGTTCGAATATTCGACGCCGTCTCCTGCAGCAAACCAATGACCCACTTTCAGTCTACAACATGATGCAGCAAATCTTCAACTCCATTCCCTTCTTCCCGGATCCGACAGTAACCGACCCTTTTGCGACTCCTCAGTTCAAAGTTCTTCAACATTGGCCACAACATGATCTTTCATCTTCAACGTAAGAGAAGCAGTTCTCACCGTCACTGGAGAATATCTCGAAAGAGATATCAAAAGCCTTAGAAATTCTGAAGAACCATGAAACACCTATGGAAAAGGAAACGTCGTCATCATATAGCCCATCGAGGATAGACTCTCTATGTCTAGAGGAAGTACGAGCGGTGGAGTTTAGTGTGGACCACAGTGAGACCCTGATCCTTCTATGCCCAAAGAGTCTCGCAAGATGTGGACTGATTCTGTACTCCTATCAAAGCCAAGGCATGCTGAAACCTCTCCTGACACTAACTCTAGTGATGAGAACCCAACCATCTCCATCCAGGGGAAGAGATGTGATGCAAACCCAGGGAGGGGACAAAGCATCAACGAGCGGCCTCCCACCAAAACCTCACCCCCTATTGAATTTCATCATATGGAATGTTAGGGGGGGCAAACAATGGTGAGTTCAGGAGGCACTGCTCAGAAATGGTGAAAATGCACAAACCTGCAATGCTAGTGTTGTTAGAAACCGAGATGGCAGACCACAAAAGCTCACAGAGGAACTGCAATATGATCTGCACATTCAGTTCCCAATAGTAGGCCACTCAGAAGGTATAATCATCATGTGGAAGGAGTCCTCCCTCAGGTAGATGATGTAGCGGTAACACCACAAGGTATCCATGCAATGGTCAAGGTACTCCTATCAAACCCCCCTTGGTTACTTTCCACAATTTATGCTAGTAATTATATTGAGGTTAGAATGACCCTCTGGGATAATTTGAACGATATTTTTAAGAATTTTAAGGGTAGTTGGTTTGTGGGCGGGGACTTCAATGAAGTATTGAAAGCTAGGGACAAATTTGGGGGCAACCACATCAACAAAAATAGGAGCAGCCTATTTTGGAACTGTATTAACAATTGCCAACTAGTAAACCTAGGAATCAAAGGAAGCAAGTACACTTGGTCTAACAAGCATTACAAGAATATATCTTGCCTCATCCTAGAAAGAATTGATAGGTGCTTTGCTAATAACCTTTGGGTAAATGAATACCTAGAGGCAAATGTTACTCACCTAGATAGGACCCACTCCGACCACTGCCCCTTGCTTGTCAAGCTAAAAAATAGCACACAAATGGTCTCTGCCAAGCCCTTTATGTTCGAATCCATGTGATGCAGTCATCCTATGTTCCAAGCACTCATCAGGTACTCATTCTCACTCTACTCCACGCTCATTCCTTCCACCATTAGGATAAAAGAAAATGCAACCAATTGGAAAAAACTCATCTTCGGCAACATATTCCACAAAAAAAGAGACTGGTTGCCAGGATAGCTGGGATACAAATATCCCCTAGCTATCAATCTAGAAACTTCCTCCAAAGCCTAAAAAACACCCTTATTGAGGAACTTGACTCTGTCCTAAAAAATGAAGATGACTTCTGGAAACTGAAAACAAGAATAAAATGGCTCTCTGATGGTGATGCCACTCTTCCACACATCAACCCTTAATAGAAGAAGGAGAAACATAATTCTCTCCCTTAAAGATGAATCAGGACTGGCAATATGAGCCCTAGGAAATCAAAGAATCAATAGCCAAGTTTTTTCAAGAGCTCTACTCCACATCCCACTCTAAATCACCAATGCACACTAACACACATAGACCCCATAGGCCATCTTTATCCAACATCCAAATATCCACCATTGCAATTCCTCTCAGAGATAGTGAAATCAAAAGTGAAATTTTCTCCTTTAATCCCTTCAAAGCTCCAGGCCCCCATGGCCTGCATCCTTTCTTCTACCAAAAATACCGGGACATAGTGGGGAAGGATGTGATCCAATTCTGCAAAAATTACTTCTCAACAGCAATAATGCATCCATTGATGCATGATACACTCCTGTGTTTAATTCCAAAATGTCCCCAGGAATCCATGATTAAAAACTACATGCCCATAGGTTTATGCAATACTGTTTATAAAACTGTGACCAAAATCCTAGTAAATAGAATTAAACCTTACCTGTCACACATCATAGGTCCTAGCCATGCAAGATTCCTCTCCAACAGGAGAGCTTTTGATAATGCTATCATTGTCCAAGAATATATCACCCACTTTGGGAAGATGAGAGGCAAATCATCTCACATGATCCTTAAGATCGACCTAGAAAAGGCCTTTGGCAGATTAGAATGGTCCTTCATTAAGGAGACCATTCATGTCTTCAACTTTCCCACTGTCACCATCAATCTCATTATGTCATCTGTTAGCTCCTACTCCATCTTTGTCCTAGTAAATGGGGAGCAGAAAAATTCCTTTAAGCCCACCAGAGGCATCAGACAGGGTGACCCTTTGTCACCCTACCTCTTCATACTGTGTATGGAAAGGCTCTCCAGGGCCATTGAGAGAAATGTTCAACAGAAGGAATGGTCCCCCATTAGCATTAGCAGGTCTGGCCCTAAGATATCACATATGTTCTTTGCTGATGATCTAACCATGTTTGCTACAACTAATTAGAGTAACTACACCACAATCCTCAGTACACTCAATTCCTTCAACTATGCTTCAGGTCAGAAGATCAACCTTAGCAAATCCAGGGTCTTTTTAAATTCCAACTTCCAACCTCACCAAATGGAGACCATCTCTAATACCCTTGCCATCAAGGAAACAATTAGCTTTGGAAAACACATAGGATTCCCTATCTTCCACAGGAGTCCCACCCACAATGATTTCCAATTCATCATAGACAACCTGCACACAAAATTGGCTGGGTGGAAAACAAACATGCTTAACATGACTAGGAGGACTACCTTGGCAAAAGCCTCCCTAAGCACTATACCTAACCATGTCATGCAATACATCAAACTTCCCTCCAAAACATCCAAAGAGATCGATATAATTCAAAGAAATTTCATCTGGGTACCACCCGAACCAAAATAAAGATGCATCTTATTTCCTGGGATAATATCACAAAGTCTAAGGCACATGGTAGCCTTGGAATCAAAAGGTCTGATCTAAAAAACAAAGTCATCCATTCAGGATTGGCATGGAGGCTCTACCAGAACCCATCCTCCCTCTGGGCAAAAATTCTCATTGCCAAGCACTGCAACTGGAGGAACCCTCCAAAAATATCAAAATCAAGCTCCTGGCAGTGTATCCTTAAAGGTTGGGAAACATGAATACACGCCATAAGATGGGTTGTCCACTCAAGGAACATAGTTAGATCTATAAATGACTCTTGGATCCCAAACCACCCTTCGATCAGATCCATAATTGAAGGCCCTCTTACATAAGAGGATCTGTCCACAACAGTGGCATCAGTCCATAACAATGGGAATTGGGATTTCTCCTCCATTTCCCTAAGCATCCCCCCAGTATCCAAAACACCATCTAAACACATTCATACCATCCAATCCTATAAAGGAGGACAGAATGATCTGGGGAATCCCCATCAATGGCATCTTCACCTCAAAGTCAACCTACTCTGTCCTGGAAAATCTTGCCCAGCAAGACTGTGCAGACACAAGTAATAATCTTGTGGATCTGGAAACTAAAAGTACCAAACAAGATCAAATCCTTCTTTTGGCTGCTCTTCCATGACAGGATCCCTACTGGATCTTTCCTTCACCATATTGAGATACATCTGGATCCTAATTTCTGCTTTGGTAACCACGCAATTGAAACATCTGCTCACATTTTCTTCGATTGCCCCAACATAAAACTATTCTGGGCAAACCTTGTCTTAGAAAGTACCAATCCACTTCCAAGCCAGGCTACCTCCTTCACTAGTTGGGACTAGCCCACCACATGGGCCTCCCTAAAAAAGAAACTCTTCAATAATGTCATCAATTGGGAAGACCTACTCCCTTTTTGCTTTTGGCAAATTTGGCTTTCCATAAACAACAACCTATTCAGCAATAGGAATGATATGGTTAATACAAAAGCTGCTTTGGAAAAAGCAACCGAGTATATGACCATATCGGTGAACAGAACACCCACAACGGAGAAAACTATCTGGGTAAAATGGACACCCCCTTTATGTAACGACCCAACCGGTCGTTTTGCATATAAGGACCCCGTTCTCCTAAATGAGACTTCTCGTAGTTGCTTTTAATGATTTATGACTTGTGGGGACGGGTGGTTCGGGATTTGGAAGAGTTTGGAATGGTATAGGAACACTTGGTTCCTTAAGGTTGGCCTTTTAAGCCAAGTTTGACTTCGGTCAACATTTTGAGTAAACGACCCCGGAATCAAGTTTTGACGGTTCCAGTAGCTTCGTATGATGATTTCAGACTTGGGCATATGTTCGGAATGGGTTTTGGATGACCCGGGAGCGTTTTGGCGCCAAATAGCGAAATAAGAATTTCCTTAAGTTCATATTGTGGTTTGGGATGTGTTTTTGTTTAATCTAGGTCAGAAAGGAATTCTGAGACCAGGAATAGTTCTGTTATGTAATATATGACTTTCTTGCAAAATTTGGTGTCATTCCGAGTAGTATATGTCGGTTCGATGCATTGAAAGCGAATTCTAGAACTTTAAGTTCAAAGTTTGATTCAATTTGGTTTTGGGGTCAAATTATTAGTTTCGTTGTTGTTTTTCACGTTCCAAAAATTCGAGTTAGTCCGTATCATGAATACAGACTTGCCAGTGCTTTTGGACATGGTCCCGAGGGGCTTGGGTGTGTTTCGGACCCTTTGGAGCTAATTTCAAAACACCAGATTTTTCACCGTCTGGTTTCCTTCTGTGCGATCGCAGGTGCACTAATGCGATCACATAGGAGGAGTTGGCAGGGGTGAGAAAATTACCTGTGCGATCGCACACGCCTGTCCGTGTCCACAATGGGTAAAGCTGTGGCCTGACCCAGCTTTTTCTCTCCGAGATCACATCCCCCCCTCCCCCGCGATCGCATAGGTCTAGCCTAGCTATCCTTCCACGATCGCACGTCCCCTTCCGCGGTAGCACAGTAGACCTTCAGGGGTCCTGACCCGTTGACTTCTATGATTGCACTGCCCCAACTGCGATCGCACACAAGGGGCAGCTGGGCAGTGTTAGTTTTAAACGGGACTTAGTCCCATTTTAGCCATTTTCCTTCACTTGGGGCGATTTTGGGAGCTTTCAAAGAGGGAGTTTGACCTAGCAACTGAGAGGTAAGTGATTTCTACTATAATTTATGTTGAATACTCGAAGTTTTAGGTGGATTAACACACTAATTAGAGGAAAATCATGGATTAGATTAAAAACCTAGGGTTTATGAAAATTTGAAGAATTACCCATGAATTTGCCATCGAATCACACAAAAACTATATGTTAATGATCCTTAGGTTATGGGTAATTGATTCCTTTGAAAATTTCTGGAATTCGAGCATGTGGGCCCGAGGGTGTATTTTAGGATTTTTAAAAGTGAGGTGAAATAACTAAGTAAATAGGAGAATTCCATACTTTTGAGTATAAATTGATATATTTATCTAACATTTGGCTAGTTTCAAGTCTTTGGGTGACGAGTTCGGAGTTTCAGGTGCTTTCTTGACCCGGGGAGTAGGTTCGACATGAGGTGAGTCTCCTTTCTAACCTTGCAAGAGGTAATTGTCTTCATAGGAGATCTAAATGCTATGTGTTAATGTTTGTGGGGGCTACATAAGTACAAAGTGACGAGAGTCCGTACGTAGCGGCTATTATTGTTATGTCCGGGTAGTTAGGCCCACATCATGCCTTGTGTTTTTCCTCGAAATGAATTATATGCTTCATGAATTCATGTTATATGTAGCTTGTTCCTTGAGATCATGGAATTTGATAATTTAAAGGAATTGTTCACTGGAAACTAATTTATGAAGAATATTGTGTGTGCATGTGACCGCTTCGCAAATTTATATTCCGCGAGCGGAGTGTTATTTCCCCCACTCTCATGGGAGCGGGCCGTACGCCACGGCGGATTGAAAGATACATTATGGTTCGGGCCGTTCGACCCTCGGCAGTGCACATATACAATTATTATGATGGCTCAGGCCGGTTGTCCTTGTCCCGTATACGCATGCTAAATTGTTAAAGATTTCATGGATATTGAAATGACAGATATTTGGGGGAAAGTGAATTAGTAATTGTTTATTTACTTCCAGAATTTATTTGAATTGCAGTTATCTTTAATGATTACTGACTTTATTATCCTCATATGCCTGTTGCTGTTATCATACCTTGTTAAATTATATTGTTGGACCCTAGTGAGTGTCAAGTCGACCTCTTGTCACTACTTCTTCGAGATTAGACGAGATACTCACTTGGTACATATTTATTATGTACTCATGCTACGCTTCTGTACTTAATTGTACAGGTTCCGAGGCTGGTGCATCTTGTTATCAGATCAGAGCACGATTTTGAGGATAGTTGGACCTGACTACAAGGTGAGCTACTTCTCCTGACGATCCTCGGAAACACCATGGAGTCTTTTTTTTGTTATTTCCAGTCTATTACTTTCAGACAGTGGGATAGTTCTATTGTATCTTTTGTATACTCTGTTAGAATGCCCGTAGGACTTGTGACACTAGTTCCTAGAACACACACGTGGTGGATATTATGGTATACGGGTCTGTATATATATTGGATCACGCCTCTTTATGACTAGTTTTGGTTAAATTGGATAATTACCTTTTTCATAAATGTTTTTTTAAGCTTTAAAACTGGGCATGTGTCGGGATGTTTAATCAAATTCGGGAAAATCCTTAGTAATTTGGGTGTTGGCTTGCCTGACCCCGGTGTTGGGCGCCATCACGACCTGAGTTAGGATTTTTGGTCGTGACAACATGATATCAGAGCTCTAGGTTCACGTAGGTCTCATGAGTCACAGGCAAACCTAGTAGAGTCTTGACGATTGGTACGGAGAAGTATGTATTTATCTTTAGGAGGCTATAGGGTGTTAGGAAACTTCTCTTTATTCATATTCTATCATGCAGTCGATGGTATACTAAATTTCACTCTTCTATTCTCTCACAAACGGTAAGGACGCACGCAGCTGACGTTCCAGACCCGGGAGATGCTGCTACCCCCGCCGTCCGAGGCCGTAGCAGAGGCCGGGGGAGGGTACCGGCCCGAGGTAGGGGACGAGGGTGTCCCGGAGCTATTCCGATTGCACCACCAGAGGAGGACCCTATCATAGAGAAGCAGGGTAAGGCGCCCCCAGCAAATCCTGCTCCAGTGGACTTTAAGATGGCGCTGGGCTTCCAGGAGGTCATGGGCCGTACGATGCGGCTTATGGACACCATGTCCCAGGCTGGCTTATTCCCAGCGGATCCTTTCACATCTCAGGAGCGAGGGGGAGCCTAGACCCCTACCGCCCAGGCTGCAGGTCAGGCAGCAGCATTACATCATACCCCGGGTACACTGCCTGTGGGTGGGGTCCAACCTGTAGCAGCGGCACTTGAGCCCAGACCAGCTGCGGACGGCGACCCGCAGAAATTATTGGATAGATGGACCAGATTGCACCCTCCAGACTTTGGGGGTGAGCGGGCGAGGATGCCCAGGATTTTATTGACAGGTGCAGGGATAGATTGCACAACATGAGGATACTGGAGTCCCATGGAATAGACTTCACTACCTTTCAGTTGGAGGGCAGAGCTCGCAAATGGTGGAAGTCTTATATCCACAGCAGGCCAGCAAATTCTCCTCTTATCACTTGGGGCCAGTTCACTCAGCTATTTATAGACAGATATATCCCAGCCTCTGAGAGGGTAGAGCTGTAGTATCAGTTTGAGCAACTAGAGCAAGGACATATATCAGTGACAGATTTTGAGGCTAGATTTTCAGAGCTGTCACGCCATGCACTGATGATACTACCTACTGATGCTGAGAGAGTGCGGAGATTTGTGGCTGGGTTGAATCCAAGTATTAGGGCTAACATGGCCCGAGAGGTGGAGATGGGGACTCCTTATCAGCTCGTAGTGGAGATTGCTCGCAGGATTGAGGGTTATCGGTTGAGGAGCAGGGAGCAGGGGCAGCAAGATAAGAGGGCTAGATTCTCCGGAGATTTCAGAGGTACCCCAGTAGTCGCACCCCCCTTTTTCCTCGCACGGGTTAGGTACGCGGAGGTCGGGTTTCATGATATTCTGGACAACTCCTTAAAGGAAAAGGTTTAAGGAAGAGTCGCCACCTAACGATTTTGCGATGCGTTAGGGCACCTACAATAATTAACTCATAAACTAATTTGCATTACCAGAGATTGGGTAAGGGCTTGAAATTATCCCAAGGGGAAGGTATTAGGCACCCCTCGAGATCCACAACTGTGGGTCCCATCCAAGTTATTTTTTTGAATTTGGACAGTAAACAAATGACAAGCAAGGCTCACGTAAGAGGGGATTTCAAGTAAATACTGAAATTATTAAAAGAAATTTAAAGAATAGAAAAGTAAAATCATTTGAATGAAAATGTCCTAGGTTTTAAAGCGATATGGATCACATAAATGCAATACCTGGTATGTCACGCCTCAAAGAGGGGCTATACGTGGTATTAGCACATCGGTCATCATATCCATATTCTACCCTTCCCACCCCATAAAGGTATTTAAACGCGTGTGTTGTTCACGAAGCTTATTGCGTGCTATTACCCGTCCCGTTCTATAAGTCCCGGAGGGTGTTTAGGACTACTAATCCTATAAGGGGAGTACTAGGTTGAACCCCTAGGTTTAAAGGATAAACTCTAAGTGACATACACAAATATTTAGGACTGCAGATATAGGGAAGCACACAAAGGCGGATAAGAGGTTCACAGATCCCTCCAAAAGTAAACACATAAATAGCACGTCTCGAACACAACAACGGTCTCAAAATCAGAACTTAAAACAGGAGATTTGAGTGAAAATAGTAAGTTTCAGCAGTTTTGGCAGAGGACTGCTTCTTTGAAAAATCAGTAATTAAGGTAGGGAATTTCATTAAAACAGAGTAGTCTTAAGAAGAGAATGATTGATTTTAAAATTCCAGTAATTTAAAGACATGAGCAGGATTTGAAAAGTGCACAGCAGTTTAATGAAGACCCTAGTAAAAGTAAATGGGAAATTTTAGAAAAAATCAGTAAAGCATGATTTAAATTAACAGAGTGATCCAAAAGGAGAAGTGACTTTAAAAGATTCAGCAGTTCAAAGTAGAGTAGAAGTCAGTAGTTTACGAAATCTTTAATAAAAGGAGAATAAGTAACTATTTCAGAAACCAGTAAATTTAAAATAGAGCAAGGATTCAAGCAAAATTATTTTGTAGAAAGGATAATCGTCGGAAAATCCATCGGTTGTTAAGCAAAGCCGGAGTGAAAACAATGACAAACAACGAATTTCTAAGGATTTTAGAAGAGACTGATTAGTTCTACAGATCGCTTTTAATAAAAGCAAGACATAAAACGATTGATTTTTATGTCATTGGGCCTAAGGTTTGCCTAGGCGTTCGTGGTACTGATTATTTGTCTTATGAGAGTCAAAACTAGTGAAATGCAAGTCCTTGACCCTGATTTTAAAGACATGGAATACATTGAAGAAAATGTCGAATTTGCAGGAACATTTTATTAGCCATTTTTGCACAGTTTTAACGAGGTTACCAGATCTGATACATACTGACTAGGTGTTCACATAATAACAAATATGCTAAAGGCAAAATCCTATAGAACATGGTATCTAATGCACACATGAATACCTAAAACATGATTTCTAAATGTAGTACTTATGAAAATGTAGTACCAGTAACGTCATAGCAATATATTACTTTGTTATAGTTGTTAACTGTGAACGACCTTATAAAATGACATGAATATAATAAATATGCTGAAATAAAGAACCTAAACATGATTTCTAATGTATGGTATGCATGTCTTCAGCATGATATCTATTGCGCACACAAGTAAGTAAAATCCTATAGTCATGGTCTCTACCCACACTATACTAAACATGCATAGTCCCCTACCACATTCACTATCCAACCCCAATTATTTGTTTACAAATTATTACAAGCCAGAGATAATGAGTTACATCACTAAAAGAAAATAAGAAGCTACTTCTATAGGGAGCCTTTCGAGTCTCACAGCCTTACATGGTCCGGGTACGACAAAGCTCCATAGGGCCCTCGTGGGTCCCTGGCCAATACCAGCACCCAGACATAGTTGCCAAAATTAAGCATATGCAGTGTTGAATTACTAGCCTCAGTGTGTCAAAGTTCATAAGGTACTCAAGGGTTCCCTAAGCAATGTTCACACTGAGGGGGTGGAACCCAAGTTTTCTAGGAATAGTGTCAAGTGCTTGTAGTTTGAAAGAGTTGTGTTTGAAAGTAGTTAGAAGTAACAGTTTTGAAAGATAACTTCAGAGGACAATGTACGAGTTTATGAAAACTAGTTTACAAAAGGAAAGAGGTAGTGCAACCACAATTCAACATATAGAGAGTTCAAGAAGACAAACACAAACAAGGATAGGGAGTTGGGGACAATTAATTCACATGCTAGCAGTAGAATAGAGTTACAAGTTCTCAAATAATTATCACATAGTTGTCATAAAGCATCGCAGAGTCACTTATTAGGTATAGAGTCAGAATGATATAGTCTTTTGGTGTCATCGGGAGGGAACACATGTATGTAGCATGATAAGCTAAGTAGAGGATAAGAACAAACAAGAAGCAACAGTCATGTTGAGACAAGAAAACGGATGATCACATAGACAAACATGCATGCTGACTCCATAGGGGTCAAACAGGGTTATAGCATATCATGCAAGGTAAAGTAGGAGACATCTTATACTAAAAGAGAAGGGGAAATCATAGAAGCAGGCTAGTTACATGGTAGGCAGTGGAACCATAAGATAAAGCACAAAAGGAACAACAAGTAGATTAACATGAACTGAAACATAATGTGTGGAGATACTGTAAACTTAAATAAGGAACATACCAGTCAAGGGTATAGAGCAGCAAAGTGCAGCAAGTATACAGAGCAAAAGAGAGCAACCAAACAGCAGTATGCAGATGCAAGAGATGCGACATAACAATAGTATGCAGATGCAAGAGAGCAACAGTGATTACTCAGGCTTGGCTTTCAGCCGCCTGAGTAGTTAATAACTAGTGTGAAGAGCAAGAAAGGAGGGGTATGAGAGCAAAGAGAACTCAGAACAATGTCAGTGCTCTGAGTTTTGAGTATGCTTTAGGGATATGCAGTGTATCAATGTATTCGTGTGTGTGTTATGCAAGACATATTTATAATGTTGAAAACGAGTAAGTAAATATGGTAAGAATCACAATGGCATAGTAATCAAAGAACTTGGAATCCATTAGAGAAAAATCAGGACAAGTAATCTCTTAAGTTAAGGGGATTAATTCAAACGGTAAGGACCAATATAAAATATGAAAAGAAATCAATACATGACTGACAAGGAAAGATTCAAATTCAGCAAGTATAGGGTAAACAATTAGGGCTAAGTTCAAAATATTTTAATTAAGGAAATAGTCAGTAAGAATAAAGTACTACATTAGACAAGTTAAGTGAATCAATTAATTTGAATAGGAGAGGTAGAAATTGAGGTTTTAAAGGAAGGTTTATCAATCAAACCCCAAAAGTGTGGAATCCAGAATCAATCCAAGAAGGAGTCATAATTCTCTATTCATCATATAAATAGACAAGAATAACTAGACATAGTAAACGTGCAGGTTAAACAAGTATTGATAGAAAGATGCAAGTCTGAACAATCAAGATGGACATAAGCACATAGAGGTGATATAAGTTAGGAAAAGAAAACTCAGTAGAACATATTCGAGGCAGATAATCACAACAACTTAAACAAGAAACGAGCAGTCATGCTAATACAGAGGACCAAACGAAGAAGTCTAGAAAAAATTAGGGCTTTTAACATATGCAAAAAAAAGCTAGTAAAATCATAGAATCAGTCATGATATGCAGAGAACAGACTTAAAAGCAAGAATAAACTCAGTTCAAAACAAGCATAAAAAAGTTCTGAGAAACCCTAGTTTTTAAAAGGAAGTAAAAACGTTTGAAAGTCGAAGATTCTTAAAGATTGAGTCAAGAATAATGTAAAACATAAAGAAACAGGCTTGAATCGTTTCGAAACACCATAATATGAAAAATTAGGGTTTCAGATATGATTGAGATAACCGGAAAACTTGCCGTGAAATTCGAAGATCGTGGTGGATATGGCGCGGTTATGTCCAAACCCAACCGGAGAGGCCAAGAACAACCAAATCAGGAGCCCCAGGTGCAAGTCAGCATGGCCCAGGCCCTTGAGGGCTTCAGAGATAGGACGAGCTAGATGAAGGAGGCTCATGGAGGCTCGTAGTCGAAAGGATGGTGGCCGGAGATGGCCAGAGGAAGGCGGTGGAGTTCCNTTATTTTAAATGGGTTTGGGTTGGGTATTTGATGGGTTTGGGCTGGGTATAATTTAGGCTGGATTTTAAATAAAAAATTAGCTATTTGTTAAATACCCATAAAAATAGACAAATAATTAATAAAAAAAGCTAATAATTAGATAAAATGAAAATAAGTCTAAATAAGTGAAATTAATATAATTAACTAGTATTTAAAATATAAAATGACTAACTACTGAATTAAAATAGCATAAAATGTACAATTAGGCTATAATTGCAAAATCATTGTAATTATAGCCAAATAATGCCAAATTGACTAATTTGTGAAATAATAAAATCACAATAGGATTAAAAATAAGATATAAATAACCTATTGAGTAAGAAAATGATTTAAAATTGTTTATAACATCATTTATGCATAATTATGAATAATTGTGGAACATAAAATATTAAATAAACAGGAAAATGATTTGATAAAAAATACGGACAATTATGGAAAAATATCAATTACTGCAAAGAGTGATTTTGAAAGGTATATATGCAATTTCGAAAATAATTTGAGAAACAATTGGGTATGAACAGCTTCCCCTCTTTACCCCAGAAGGATGAAAGAGTTGTCGGGTAAAGATATGATGGCCAATTTTGACTGAGTAGAGATAGTATGAAAGATTTAGGCCGCACCCTGGTTTCTGAGTTGCCTACGTATCCCTGGTTTTACAGGAATCAAGCCGTATGTAGTTCCGGGAATCATCGGCGAAATATGCCGGTGACGTTTTACAGGAACGGACGCAGGTGCGAGGTAAGGTGAAAATAGGAAGGTCTTACGGGGTCGTTTGGGGAACCGGAGCGGTCTGCTCCTTCCTAGCCGGCCGTCTTGGCCAGATTACCTGCAAACAAATGACAAACGTATATTGTGCGTAATTTAAACATGATGCAAGTTCCCGTTGGACTATGAATGCTGTCTTCGAACGGTTGAGGATGACGTCCTTAGACCATGATGTCCTGGGCCATGAATAACTTGATGCGGGATTCGCAGGCTATGAATTGATGTTCTCGGGCCATGAGGATGGTGCCTCCGAACCATGATGCCTTTGAATAATGATATGCAAGTTTAATAAAGAGATCATCGGGCCATGGAATGATGTTCTCGGGCCATGAAGATGGTGCCTCTGAACGATGACGCCCTTGGACAAGTTGGCGATATTTCATCCCATGAAAACTGCAGTAGCATGATGCTAACAAGACAGAGCTTAGTCTTGCGAAATTTAGAAAGGGCAGAGCTTAGCCCGAAAGGAAGCAAAAATAAGTAACGACATGAGAATTGGTTGCTTTGAAAAGTAAATGAGAGGTAGCATGGAACCTCGGAAGGCAAAATGGTAGCCTTATGCAATTCAGGAAATAAAAATGCAGAGAGGGAGGTCGAGTGGAACCTCGTAAAGCAGAACAAGAGCCTTATGCAATGCAGGATATGAAAATGCAAAGGGAGGTAGTGTGGAACCTCAGAAGGCATAACTATAGCCTTATGCATTGTAGGAAATGAAAATGCAAAGGGAGGTAGCGTGGAACCTCGGAAGGCAGAACAATAGCCTTATGCAATGCAGGAAATAGAAATGCAAAGGGAGGTAGCGTGGAACCTCGGAAGGCAGAACAATAGCCTTATGCAATGCAGGAAATGAAAATACAGAGGGAGGTAACGTGGAACCTCGGAAGGCAGAATAGTAGCCTTATGCAATGCAGGAAATAAAAACGCAGAGGGAGGTAGCATGGAACCTCAGAAGGCAGAACAATAGCCTTATGCAATGCAGGAAATAGAAATGCAAAGTGAGGTAGCGTGGAACCCCGGAAGGCAGAATAATAGCCTTATGCAATGCAGGAAATAGAAATGCGGAGGGAGGTAGCGTGGAACCTCGGAAGGCGGAACAATAGCCTTATGCAATGCAGGAAATAGAAATGTAGAGGGAGGTAGCGTGGAACCTCAGAAGGCAGAATAGTAGCCTTATGCAATGCAGGAAATAAAAATGCAGAGGGAGGTAGCGTGGAACCTCGGAAGGCAGAACAATAGCCTTATGCAATGCAAGAAATAAAAATACAGAGGGAGGTAGCGTGGAATCTCGGAAGGCAGAACAATATCCTTATGCAATGCAGAAAAAAAAAATGACAGTAAGAGTTCTTAGCTGATGATAAAGTGCGGTGATACGATTGTTGCGAATGAAGTGTCGCTTGCAATAATGATAACGTCGGCATGTGCGACGAGTTTGAAAGCGTGTCTTTGAGAGATATATGTCATGCGGGGGATAATAATATGTTTAGGGCTTTCTCCGTCTTCGTGCCTGCATCCAAAGAATAATCGTGAATTCTGTAAAGGGAAGGTAAGTTTGTATCCCCGCTGTCTTGGCTTGACCCGTTTGCTTGATGATGGTAACATTGTTGGTATCGCAGGGGTAGCATTTTCTAAACAAGCTGTTCCAAAAATAGATATGCATGATTTTGAAAAGACATAATATAAGCATATAATTGTAAAATATTTTTTAGGTGAACCGAGACTGTGACGCGGTTCGATACATTGCAACCTTTCCTGCCACGGACTTTTGAGGGTCCTCCTCAAAAATCTGCCCCGGTTTGATGGGTGAATGCCTCTGGTGGTTGCGGCGATTGGCTGAACTTGCTTCAGAGTTTTGAGGGTCCTCCACAAAATTCTGCCCCAGTTTCCATTTGTGGGGGAAAGGAGATTTTCATTAAATTGTGACCGAACCCATAGGGCTTCCTACATATCCCCTCTTAAACGGGAATCAGGTCAGGCATAGTTCAATTTACAACATTGAGGAAAGAATAAAGAGTTACACATAGTAGCGCTTGACTGCATCTGAGTTGATTGGTTTTGACCAGATTTCTCTGTCCATTTCTGCGAGTATAAGTGCTCCTCCTGTCAGCACTCTATGAACCATGTACGAACCTTGCCAGTTGGGAGAAAATTTCCCTTTGGCCTCATCCTGATGTGGAAAGATTTTCTTTAACACCAGCTGCCCCAGTGTGAATCGTCTCGGCTTGATTTCTTGTTGAAGGTCTGGTCATCCTGTTGTGATGTAATTGGCCATGACAGACTGCGTTCATTCTCTTTCTGTCTATGAGGGCTAGCTATTCATAACGGCTCCTTACCTATTCTGCATCGCTGAGCTCAGCTTCTTGTATGATTCTCAGAGACGGAATCTCAACCTCGGCATGAATAACAACCTCTGTACCATAAACCAGCATATAAGGAGTTGCCCCGGTTGATGTGCGGACTGTGGTACGATACCCCAACAAGCAAATGATAATATCTCATGCCATTGCTTGTGCCTTTCTATCATTTTTCTCTGTATGCTGTGGAGTTCTTGCGTTTGATTTTGAATGTTTCACACATGGCTTTCATCAATTCACTATTGAGATTAGATCCATTATCGGTGATGACTGATTCTAGAACTCCGAACCGACAAACAATGCGGTCGCGGACGAAATTGGCCACGACTTTTTTAGTAACTGCTTTGTAGGATGCTGCTTCGACCCACTTGGTGAAGTAATCAATGGCAACCAGAATAAACCTGTGTCCGTTAGAGGCGGCAGACTCGATTTGTCCAATAACGTCCATGCCCCAGGCGGCGAATGGCCACGGTGAACTTGTTGCATTAAGCTCACTCGGAGGTACCTTTATCATATCCCCATGTATCTGACATTGGTGACACTTTCGGACATACCATATGCAGTCCGTTTCCATGGTCATCCAGAAATAACCAGCTCAGAGTATCTTCTTTGCCAAAACAAAACCCTTCATATGTGGGCTGCATGTCCCTGCGTGAATTTCCTCCAATAATTTTGATGCTTCCTTTGCGTCAACACACCTTAATAGCCCCAAATTAGGAGTCCTCCTATACAGGATTCCTCCGTTATGAAAGAAATTCTTGGACAATCTCCAAAGTGTGCGTTTCTGAGTGGTATTTGCAAGCTCTGGGTATTCTCTTTTTGCCAAGTACTCCTTGATATCATGGAACCAAGGATTTCCGTCTGCTTCTTCTTCAACACGGGCACAGTAAGCGGGATGATTGTGGATTTTCACTGGATTAGGATCAATGAAATTCTTATCTGGATGCTGGATCACGGATGACAGAGTAGCCAAAGCATCAGCGAACTCATTCTGGATTCTGGGGACATGCCGAAATTCTACCTTTGTGAATCTCTTTCTCAGCTCCTGTACATGATGTAGATATGGCAATATCTTGGAATTCTTGGTCGCCCATTCTCCTTGTACCTGGTGTACCAGTAAGTCTGAGTCACCAATTACTAACAACTCTTGGACGTTCATGTTGATGGCCATTTTGAGCCCTAAGATGCATGCCTCATATTCAGCCATATTGTTGGTGCAGGGAAATCTGAGTTTTGAGGATACCGGATAATGCTGACCGGTTTCTGATATCAGGACTGCTCCAATACCAACCACTTTCAAGTTTGCGGCCCCATCAAAGAACATTCTCCAACCAGCATAGGGTTCTGCAATGTCCTCCCCTACGGATGACACTTCTTCATCGGGAAAATACGTTTTTAATGGTTCGTATTCTCCGTCCACGGGATTTTCATCAAGATGATATGCTAATGCTTGTCCCTTTATTACCTTCTCAGTCACGTAAATAATGTTGAACTCGCTTAACAGGATCTGCCATTTGGCCAGTTTGCCAGTGTGCATGGGCTTCTGGAAGATGTACTTTTACGGGTCCATCCTGGATATGAGCTATGTCGTATATGCACAAAAATAGTGTCTCAGTTTCTGTGCGACCCAAGTCATAGCACAACAAGTGCGTTCTAATAGAGAATACCGGGCCTCATACGGAGTGAACTTCTTGCTGAGGTAGTAAATTGCTTGCTCCTTTCTTCATGTTTCGTCATGTTGCCCAAGAACACAACCGAAAGCTCCATCCAACACAACAAGGTAGAGTAACAAAGGTCTACCTTGCTCGGGTGGTACTGAGACTGGTGGTGTTGAGAGGTACTCTGTCGAAGGCCTTTTGACAATCCTCGGTCCACTTGGTTGCGACATCCTTCTTTAGCATCTTGAAGATTGGTTCATAGATGACTGTGGATTGTGCTATGAATTGACTGATGTAATTAAGTCTCCCCAGGAAACTCATAACATCCTTCTTGTTCTTCGGTGGTGGCAATTCCTGAATGGATTTGACTTTGGATGGGTCCAATTCTATTCCCCGACGGCTTACAATGAACCCCAGTAATTTCCCTGCAGAAACCCCGAATGCACCCTTATCAGGGTTCAGTTTCAGATTGTATTTTCTTAACCTGTTGAAGAACGTTCTCAAATCTTCCATGTGATCAACAACTTTCTTTGATTTGATAATGACGTCGCCCACATACACTTCAATATCTTTGTGAATCATGTCATGGAATATAGTAGTCATAGCCCTCATGTAGGTGGCCCCTGCATTCTTCAGGCCGAATGGCATCATCTTGTGACAGTATACTCCCCATGGCGTAATGAGCGCCGTTTTCTCAGCATCCTTTTCGTCCATCCAAATTTGATGATAACCAGCGAAGCAATCTACGAAAGACTATAACTCATGTTTGGCGCAGTTGTCAATCAGAATGTGTATATTTGGCAAGGGGAAGTCGTCTTTTGGACTGGCCTGGTTGAGATCCCGGTAGTCGACACAGATTCTGACCTTCCCGTCATTCTTTGGCACAGGTACAATGTTAGCTAACCATGTCGGGTACTCAACTACCCGAAGAACTTTGGCGTTGATCTGCTTGGTAACTTCTTCTTTGATTTTCAAACTCATGTCGGGTTTGAACTTTCTGAGCTTTTGCTTTACCGGCGGACACATTGGATTGGTTGGCAGTTTGTGAGCCACAGTGGACGTACATAGACCAGTCATGTCATCATACGACCAGGCAAATATGTCCTCATATTCCCTTAGAAACTCTGTATACTCTTTCTTTTTTGACGGCGACAAATGAATACTGATCCTTGTTTCCTTGACATTCTTTGAATCTCCCAGATTGATAATTTCCGTCTCGTCCAGGTTGGACTTAGGTCTGTTCTCGAAGTTCTCAATTTCTTTGACAATCGCGTCGGGTATATCATCTTCCTCTGAATCAATGTCCATTGCTGCGTTGTCTCATTGCACGTCACAATCATCGGTTCATCAAGATAAGTAATAGTAATGCGGTGTTTGATAAAGTAATGGGAGAAAACAGTAGCAAATAAATATGAGATTCATAAAGAGATTGGAAATGCTTTGATAAAATGAATAATTGTTTTGAACATTGAAGATCTTATTAGAGGAATTGAAAATGCAGAAAAAGAAAGAAATTCATTTAATAAATAGTAAATAGTGCTTGTTCATTAGCCTTGCTACCTCGGGATTCGGCAGGCTTTGGTCGTACGGATGGAACAGTTCTTGAGACGAGCTCCTCTGCTCACTGCCTGTATGGAAGGGCCTTCCTTTCCCTCCTCCTCGAGAACAACACAGCAATCCATGTCCTCGTCGCCTAGAAACAAGTCCCTTATTGTTGCCAGTGCATCTTCTTCGTCGGACCCATAGATGATATCAACCTGCTGGAAAGTCTGCTCCAAATGAGCTATTTGCTGCTCCAAGAGGTAATAGTGACCGCGCCATGGGGGAAACCAGTTTTTAAATTCTTTCCATGTATACTCATACCCCAGACCGAAAGTGGTACCATGTTTCTTGAGCTTGATGGGTTTCGTGATCCCTTAGAGGTTCTTACCGAGCCCTTTGCCTGGATCGTATCCTCCCCAATTCAAGATACTCTCGATCTTTCTATCCCACCATTTGTCCTTGTCGACAGCATTGACCCGCTCGATATGGTGATAAGTTCCTCCACCCAGTTTTCTCTTTCCATCGATTACAGGGATAGACTGGCGATTGTAAATAAGGTTGCTACCATCGCCGTGGATGATCACCTCTTGGTGGTTCCACTCGAATTTTACTGCCTGATGTAGTGTTGACGCTACGGCCCCAGCAGCATGGATCCAGGGTCGTCCTAACAACAGATTGCATGATGCCGGCACATCTATCACCTGAAAGTCCACCTCGAACCAAGTCAGTCCCATCTGCAGACATAGACTGATCTCCCCAATGGTAGACCTTTGAGAACCGTCGAAGGCTTTCACGTTGCTCGCTCCGTCCTTTATCGCATGTAGTCCCTTACCCAACTTCTTGAGTGTTATCAGCGGACATATGTTAAGACTGGACCCTCCGTCGACAAGAATCCTGGTTATGAAATAATCTTCGCATTGCACGGTGATGTGTAGAGCCTTGTTATGCCCCAATCCCTCAGGTGGCAACTCATCTTCGTGAAAAGTGATTTTGTGGCTTTCTATTACTTGGCCTACCATGTTGGCCATTTCCCCCACTAGTGATGTTGTTAGGTACATAAGCTTCACTTAACACTCTCAACAAAGCATTTATGTGCGTCTTAGAGTTCTGCAGCAGAGAGAGAATGGATATCTGTGCTGGTGTCTTGTTCAAATGGTCGATGGCCGAATATTCGTTAGCCTGTATTTTCCTCCAAAGATCATCTGAACCTGTCTCAGTGAGGGGAGGCCGGTTGGCAGCCTGCTTTCTTGACTCGGCCAGATGCTCAGGGGTATAGACTCTACCAGTTCTTGTCATACCCTCTGCTGCGCTGGCCTCTTCAGACCCGCTTTTACTTTCCCTTCTCGCCTCAGCTGTATAATCCCAAGGGATAGCCTTTGAATAGAAAGGTGGTGTGTTTGACATCTCCACTGGGATTGGCGTGGCTATCCTTACTTCAAATGGAACACGGGCTTTGGGCGGCAAGACTGCAACCTCGAAGGGTGCGAGTGAATTTGTCGGAGACATGAAATCAACCTCAATTGGCACTGGGGCCTTCTTGTTTGTAGGCGATGCTGCTTCAAACTCAAGTGGGATAGACATATTCACCTCAGCATTCTCAGATGGTTGGATCTGGACTATGATCGGGTTGAGTGTAACTGCAGGTTTCTTTGGGTCATCGCCTTCTGCGATCAACCCGATTTACCCCTCGGGATCCCAATCATCTTCTATCTCAATCATATGGATACCTCTACCCTTATTGTCTGGTAAAGGATTGTTACGGACGTTCGGAGCGGATCCCCTAGCCACAATAATCTTGTTATCGATAAGGGTCTGTATCTTATCCTTCAAATAGCGGCATTCATAGATGGTGTGTCCTTTCATGCTAGACTGGTATGCACAGGATTTGTTCGGGTTAACCCACTAAGAAAGGTTCTCAGGGGTGGCATCAGGGATAGGTGTGACGTAACCGGCAACTTTGAGTTTTTCATACAACTGGTCGATGGGCTCGGCTATGGAGGTGTATTATTTTGGAGGGCAACGATCAAAGTTAGGGAGAGGCCTAGGGAAGTTTTGATGGGTAGGGGTGATTGGTAGTGAGATGGCTGGGAGTTATAGGTGTTGTAGACGGGAGCGGGTTGGGAGTATTTGGGTGAAGTGGGTTGATATGTGGGTGGTGGAGCTTGGTACGTGGGTGGTGGAGTTTGGTATGAAGGTGAGGGTGCTTGGTAATTTGGAGCGGGTTGATATGTGAATGGAGGTGCGGGATAGACCTGGTATTTAGGCGGGGATTTGGCTTGTTGTGCAACCATCACGGCTCCCACATCCTTCTTTCTGGACACACCACCGGACTGCAGAGCTTTATTAGTGGCCTGTAAAGCTTCAAAGTTAGTAACCATACCATTCTTGATACCTTCTTCAATCCGCTCTCCCAATTTGATAATGTCGGAGAACTTTTGACCCTCAACCATCATCAGTCGTTCATAGTATTGCGGGTCCTGAGCCCGAACAAAGAATTTGTTCATCTGTTCTTCCTCTAAGGTAGGCTTGACTTTGGCAACTTCCGACCTCCAACGAGTAGCATACTCGCAAAAGGTTTCTGTGGGTTTCTTCCTCAAGTTTTAGATATAGAACACATCTGGTGCGTTCTCTGTGTTGAATCTAAACTGTCCATGAAGTCTGTTGCCATACCTACCCAGTTGGACCACTTCTTGGGGTCTTGGCTGATATACCAAGATAGTGCGTCTCCCTTCAAACTCCTTATAAATAGCGTCATGCGGATCCTTTCGTCTTTTTCTACGCCAACCAATTTGTCACAGTAGGTCCTCAGGTGGACCCTTGGATCACCAATACCGTCGAACATCTCGAACTTTGGAGGTTTTTACCCCTCGGGAAGTTCGACATCAGGCTGTATGCAGAGGTCTTCATAATTCAGACCTTCGATCCCCTTGACTCCTTCAACACCCTGGACTCGGCTAGTTAGTAGTTCCTCAGCCATATTCTTGATAAGCAGGTCTTTCTCATCGGATTCAGACATATGTGTGACAAGTGGGGCGGAGTGAGTCACAATCTCCACGTAGATGGGATTTTTGTAGGCAAAGAGATGATCTTTTGTGTGAGTCTGAGGTCCCAGGGGTGGAGGTGGAGTGTTGTGGCAAGTGTTGCATGTGCTGGGGGAGTTTGGTTCTTTAGGGGAGTGGCGTGATGATGAAGTTCAGGGTGATTTGGCTGTTTTGGGATATTTTGTGGAGGTGTAGGGGTGACGTCAGGGACGTTGAGGGAAAAAGACAGATTGGCCAGATTTCGGACTTGATCAAGTTCCTCTTGAAATTTAAGCAGCTTTTGTTCCAGTGGTGACATGTTTTCATTTAGGACCTGAATACTCCGGCCGTCAGTGGCCTCTACCCGTTCAACCCTATTCTCTTGTCTGGTGCCGCTGGACTCTTCCATCTTACTTTTGCCTTTGTCTCTGGGAGGACTAGGAGGAGGAGTAGGAGGAGGGACCTTAGATCTTGTGTGATAGGCTGATGATGCCAGAATGCACGAACTAACCATTGGGGAGGGGAATAATAAATAAAGGAAAAAAAAACGGTAACGAAGTCAGTGAGGATTATAAAAAATATTGCGGTAATTTAAACACGTAATACGAAAATGTAAAACGCATCCTAAGTTGGGGAACCTCTTCGTGCCCGAGGTAGGCCTAGCGACAAATTAATTTAGAGAACTTGGAATGCTAAATGCCTCATTTTATTGATAATAAAAACGACTCTAAATATGCGAAAAATAAAAGTCACTAATGGCCAATGGCCTTATTACATCAAAGGAGACAAAATAAAAGACACCCCTATCTACTTGGTCCCAGAAGGTCCTTCCCCAGATTCGGCATTCCTGCTCCCTTCGATCAGCTTTCCCAACTCGCGAAGTCCCAGTAGTAAGTAGGTCCTGGTTAGATATCCTCCTTCGGCTCCTTCAGCCTTTTTGCAGTCCTCGATCCTCTTGATGAACTTTTCCTCCAGCTCGGCTATACCTTGCTCCAAGTACCCTAGCCTCTTGTTTGAGCTGATAGCCATATCCTTCCATTCCTCAATCAGCTTTCTGCTGGAATCGTGTATCTGGTGATGATTATTCTCACATTCACGGATCCTCTTGCGTAGATTGTTGAATTTCACTTGCGCTTCAGCCTTCTCATCTGTGACCCAGTGACCTTGAGCGAATCCTCGCTCGAACTGACCCTCCATATCTTCTTCTAACCAGCTTAGATAGAAAGGAGTACAACCGGCATGATACCTGTCTGGCTTGATGGTGTCTTTATCAAGTACAATCTTGCAGTGCCACAAATGCTGGTCTTGGCACTTGTGAGGGTTGTCGTCATTCCGGAAGTCTGATCGAAGATGTCTCATCTTCTCAACCCTAGGTATAACCTGCCTCCTCCCTGCTTGCCTCATAACTCGGAGAGGGACGTTAGGGTACGTTCCCCTCAGACCAATCAATATCAGAAATGAAGCGTCTCGGGATCGGATGATAAACTCGTCCGTTGGGAACCATTCAAATATCCACTAAATCTGGTCCTCAGTCAAATTCCCCAGTAACTCAACCCATCCCTCGGCATGTTTCGGCTAGGCGAACATGTCTGGAATATAGTTTAATTGCTTTGGGTGGTGGAAAGCGATATGGTCATCCCAGATTCTTTGATGGATGTCTTGTCGGTAGTCACCCCTTTGCATATGTTCAGTGAGCCAAAGTTGGAGTAATAAGTTGCAACCTTCGAAATGCTTTGCTCCCCGTTGACACATTTTTAAGGCTCGGTATATGTCTGCAATGATCATAGGCACAATGTTGAGGTCCTGTCCATTGATCCCTTCATTAAAGTCTTAGTGACTATGGCCAAACTAGTGTGGATTCTTTCCTTCTTTTTCAGGAACACCATTAAACCCAGAAAATAGACCATGAAAGCAAACAATCGGCGGTGGATGTGCCCTAGAGAAGTGAGGGCGAACTCGTTGTGATAGGTGCGGTATTATTTGCTATGACCGAATTGCGTACAAGTAATCAAAAGGGATGTACGAATCCCTTAAACATACCATGTCCGTATTTTTCTTCAGACCCAACATTTTGAGAAATCCCCGGCATGTGCGATTCGCAGGCATCAGTAACCCTGACGATTCCCAAGCCAAACCTCCTATTTCTTCCAGCAGCGGTGTCATTTCATTTTTTCCGAAGCGGAATACCAACCGATCGCAATCCCAAAATAAGGTAGCAGCCTCTATCATCATTATGTTAGGCTGGATATCCAAAAGAGAGGGCAGGTTGCCCAAGTGTTTCCTGACGAGTGTTTTGTCGCTGGAGTGAAGATCCTCACACCAGTTTAACAATTTGGGGTGGATATTGGCGACCATGCCGAATCTGGGGGTTTCGTGCCTCATTTATGCAAACCAAAGAGGGTTAGTACCTTACCCCCACCAGACTCGACTTTTTAACATCAATAATTAACATGAACATTTAGTTCCCCAAATAAATGCACAGAACGTGAAGGCGTCCATTTGGGTTCCAGGGAACCCCAATGGACTTTGGACAAGGCTATCTTAAAGGCTATTGTGCGGACAACACATTAGCCTGGCTAGGTTTGACCATGATGCATGCAACATTACAATGGAGTAAGGTTTCTATGGGGTTTTAGGCCGGTACCCTTGAGCGGACAACTCAAGGGGGAAGGCATAGAACTGTTGACTGCACTGCTGATCGACTAGTTTTACCGCAAATACGCCTTTCCGAATTTGGGGGGTAGTAACATTGGAATAGCGAAACCACTCATTGTAAGCGTTGCTATAGGATATTTTTTTGGCACGAGTGGAATATGAATGCAGAGCATGATATGCAAAAAATAACATTTAAACAAATAGGCATGTATTTTCACGTTGAGGAAAGCGGTAAAGAAAGAAAATACAACACTTATAATGGAAAGCAGTTACAAAGAAAACATGAAGATATGTCAGTTTCGTTCAGGTGAAATAAATACTTGCGAAATTAAACATTTAATAGCATATAACGGGGAATAGGAAAAGGTGCAAGCATGTAACAAAGTTAAAGGTCCAAATTCACAAAGCAACTTGTAATGGTAAAAGCCTAAGGAAGATCCCCAACAGAGTCTCCATGCTGTCGCGCCCCCCTTTTTCCTTGCACGGGTTAGGTACGCGGAGGTCGGGTTTCATGACATTCTGGACAACTCCTTAAAGGAAAAGGTTTAAGGAAGAGTCGCCACCTAACGATTTTGCGGTGCGTTAGGGCACCTAGAATAATTAACTCATAAACTAATTTGCATTACCATAGATTGGGTAAGGGCTTGAAATTATCCCAAGGGGAAGACATTAGGCACCCCTCGAGATCCACAACTGTGGGTCCCAACCAAGTAATTTTGTGAATTTGGACAGTAAACAAATGACAAGAAAGGCTCACGTAAGAGGGAATTTCAAGTAAATACTGAAATTATTAAAAGAAGTTCAAAGAATAGCAAAGTAAAATCATTTGAATGAAAATGTCCTAGGTTTTAAAGCGATATGGATAACATCAATGCAATACCCGGTATGTCACGCCTCGAAGAGGGGCTACACGTGGTATTAGCGCACCGGTCATCATATCCATATTCTACCCTTCCCACCCCGTAAAGGTATTTAAACGCGTGTGTTGGTCACAAAGCTTATTGCGTGCTATTACCCATCCCGTTCTATAAGTCCCGAGGGTGTTTAGGACTACTAATCCTATAAGGGGAGTACTAGGCTGAGCACGTCTCGAACACAATAAAGGTCTCAAAATCAGAACTTAAAACAGGAGATTTGAGTGAAAACAGTAAGTTTCACCAGTTTTGGCAGATGGCTGATTCTTTGAAAAATCAGTAATTAAGGCAGGGAATTCCATTAAAATAGAGTAGTCTTAAGAAGAGAATGATCGATTTTAAAATTCCAGTAATTTAAAGACAGGAGCAGGATTTGAAAAGTGCACAGTAGTTTAATGAAGTTCCTAGTAAAAGTAAATGGGAAGTTTTAGAAAAAAATCAGTAAAGCATGATTTGAAATAACAGAGTGATCCAAAAGGAGAAGTGACTTTAAAAGATTCAGCAGTTCAAAGCAGAGTAGAAGTCAGTAGTTTAAGAAAACTTTAACAAAAGGAGAACGAGTAACTATTTCAGAAACCAGTAAATTTAAAATAGAGCAAGGATTCAAGCAAAATGATTTTGTAGAAAGGATAATCGTTGGAAAATCCATCGGTTGTTAGGCAAAGCAGGAGTGAAAACAATGACAAACAACGAAGTTATAAGGATTTCAGAAGGGACTGATTAGTTCAAAAGATCGCTTTTAATACAAGCAAGACATAAAACGATTGATTTTCATTTCATTGGGCCTAAGGTTTGCCTAGGCTTTCGTGATACCGATTATTTGTCTTATGAGAGTCAAAACTAGTGAAATGCAAGTCCTTGACCCTGATTTTAAAGACATGGAATACATTGAAGACAATGTCGAATTTGCAGAAATGTTTCTTTAGCCATTTTTGCACAGTTTTAACGAGGTTACCAGATCTGATACATACTGACTAGGTGTTCACATAATAACACATATGCTGAAGGCAAAATCCTATAGAACATGGTATCTAATGCACACATGAATACCTAAAACATGATTTCTAATAAATATGCTGAAATAAAGAACCGAAACATGATTTCTAATGTATGGTATGCATGTCCTAATGCATGTCCTAAGCATGATATCTACTGCGCACACAGGTAAGTAAAATCCTATAGTCATGGTCTCTACCCACACTATACTAAACATGCATAGTCCCCTCCCACATTCACTATCCAGCCCCAATTATTTGTTTACAAATTATTACAAGCCAGAAATAATGAGTTACATCACTAAAAGAAAATAAGAAGCTACTTCTATAAGGGGCCTTCAATCAAGCCCATATCTTCCAACCACAACCGTACATGGTCCGGGTATGACAAATCTCCCTAGGGCCCTCGTGGGTCCCTGGCCAATACCAGCACCCAGACATAGTTGCCAAAATTAAGCATGTGTAGTGTGGAATTACCAGCCTCAGTGTGTCAAAGTTCAGAGGAAAATCAAGGGTTCCCTAAGCAATGCTCACACTGAGGGGATAATTAACTCACATGCTAGCAGTAGAATAGAGTTACAAGTTCTCAAATAATTATCACATAGTTGTCATAAAGCATCGCGGAGTCACATATTATGTATAGGGTTAGAATCATATAGTCTTTAGTTGTCATGGGGAGGGAATACATGTCTGTAGCATGATAAGCTAAGTAGAGGATAAGAGCAAATAGGAAACAACAGTCATGTTGAGATAAGAAAAAGGATGATCACATAGACAAACAGGCATGCTGACTCCATAAGGGTCAAACAAGGTTATAGCAGATCATGCAAGGTAAAGCAGGAGACATCTTATACTAAAAGAGAAGAGGAAATCATAGAAGCAGGCTAGTTACATGGTTGGCAGTGGAACCATAAGATAAAGCACAAAAGGAACAACAAGTAGATTAACATGAACTGAAACATAATGTGTGGAGACACTGTAAAATTAAATTAGGAACATACCGATCAAGGGTATAGAGTAGCAAAGTGCAGCAAGTATGCAGAGCAAAGAAGATCAATAGAACAGCAGTATGCAGATGCAAGAGATGCGACAGAACAGTAGTATGCAGATGCAAGAGAGCAACAATGATTACTCAGGCTTGGTTTTCAGCCGCCTGAGTAGTCAATAACTAGTGTGAAGAGCAAGAAAGGAGGGGTATGAAAGCAAAGAGAGCTCAGAATAATGTTAGTACTCTGAGTTTCAAGTATGCCTTAGGGATATTGAGTGTATCAATGTATTCATGTGTGTGTTATGCAAAAGAGGACAGAGTATTTATAATGTTGAACGAGTAAGCAAATATGGTAAGAATCACAATGGCATGGTAATCAAAGAACTCAGAATCCATTAGAGCAAAATCAGGACAAGTACTCTCTTAAGTTAAGGGGATTAATTCAAACGGTAAGGACCAGTAACAAATATGGAAAGAAATCAATATATGAATGACAAGGAAAGATTCAAATTCAGCAAGTATAGGGTAAACAATTAGGGCTATGTTCAAAACATTTTAATTAAGGAAATAGCTAGTAAGAATAAAGTACTACATCAAACAAGTTAAGTGAATCAATTAATTTGAATAGGAGAGGTAGAAATTGAGGTTTTAAAGGAAGGTTTATCAATCAAACCCCAAAAGTGTGGAATCCAGAATCAATCCAAGAAGGAGTCATAATTCTGTATTCATCATATAAATAGAAGAGAATAACCAGACATAATAAACGTGCAAGTTAAACAAGTATTGATAGAAGGATGCATGTCTGAACAATCAAGATGGACATAAGCACATAGAGGTGATATAAGTTAGGCTAAGAAAACTCAGTAGAACATATTCGAGGCAGATAATCACAACAACTTAAACAAGAAACAAGCAGTCATGCTAATACACAAGACCAAACGAAGAAGTCTAGAAATAATTAGGGCTTTTAACATATGCAAGATAAAAAGCTAGTAAAATCACAGAATCAGTCATGATATGCAGAGAACAGACTTAAAATCAAGAAAAAACTCAGTTCAAAACAAGCGTAGAAAAGTTATGAGAAACCCTAGTTTTTAAAAGGAAGTAAAAACGTTTGAAAGTCGAAGATTCTTAAAGATTGAGTCAAGAATAATGTAAAACATAAATAAACAGGCTTGAATCGTTTAGAAACACCATAATATGAAAAATTAGGGTTTCAGAGAGGATTGAAGATAACCGGAAAACCTGCCGTGAAATTCGAAGATCATGGTGGATATGGCGGTTATGTCCAAACCCAACTGGAGAGGCAAAGAACAACCAAAGAAGGATCCCAAGGTGCAAGTCAGCATGGCTCAGGCCCTCGAGGGCTTCATAGATAGGAAAAGCTAGATGAAGGAGGCTCATGGAGGCTCGTAGTCGAAATTATGGTGGCCGGAGATGGCCAGAGGAAGGCGGTGGAGTTCCATAGAAGACGAAGAGACAGAAGTCTCTAGAGACTAGAGAGAGAGAGACAAGAGATAGAGATATGAACGGTCTCGAAAGAATGAGACGGGAAGGGGGTAGGTTAGAGATATTTTAGGAAAATATAACCTGGGTTATCTGATCAACGACTCAGATTGAATTGGGATTGGGTCGGGTTGGTTTAGGATCTTGGTTGGGTATTTTAAATGGGTTTGGGTTGGGTATTTGATGGGTTTGTGCTGGGTATAATTTAGGCTGGATTTTAAATAAAAAAATAGCTATTTGTTAAATACCCATAAAAAATAGATAAATAATTAATAAAAAATAGCTAATAATTAGATAAATAATATTAAGGCTAAATAGGTGAAATTAATGTAATTAACTAGTATTTAAAATATAAAATGAAAAACTACTGAATTAAAATAGCGTAAAATGTACAATTAGGCTATAATTGAAAAATTATTGTAATTATAGCCAAATAATGCCAAATTGGCTAATTTGTGAAATGATAAAATCCCAATAGGATTAAAAATAAGATATAAATAACCTATTAAGTAAGAAAATGATTTGAAATTATTTATGACATCATTTATACATAATTATGAATAATTATGGAACATAAAATATTAAATTAACAGGAAAATAATTTGATAAAAAATACGAAAAATTATGGAAAAATATCAATTACTGCAAAGAGTGATTTTGAAAGGTATATATGCAATTTGGAAAATAATTTGAGGAAAAATTAGGTATCAACACCAGTTAGGGGCAGAGGTCAGCCCAGCAGGCCTCTATATTCAGCACCCCCACACATCCCCGAGGTGTTCCAGCGAGGCCTCAGTTCAGTACCATGCTAGAGCGTTCCTACCGGCCTTCGGCTGTTCAGAGTTCACCCGGTGGTTATTCTAGTCATCAGGGATCCTCCAGTCCTTACTTCAGTGCTATGCCAGAGAGTACACAACGCCCTCCAGCCATTCAGGGTTCTTCTTTGGGGCAGCATGCTATGATACCTAGAGGTTGTTATAAGTGTGGGGATCCAGGTCATATGCATAGGCATTATCCCAGGCTTCGGGGCAAAGCAGTGTAGCAGAGTTATCAGCCTATGGGTCCAGCACCAGCAGTCCAGCCACCTAGAGGTGGAGGACAGGGCGGCAAAAGTCGTCCTAGAGGTGGAGGCTAGTCAGGGGGAGGTCAGTCCGCTCCTGTTCACTTTTGGCGGAGCTCAGTCTTTGGGTGCTTCAGCTAGATTCTTTGCTATTCCGGCCAGATCAGATGCAGTGGCCTCAGACGTCGTGATCACAAGTATTATTTCAGTATGTGGTAGAGAGGCATCGATGTTATTTGATCCAGGATCCACCTATTCATATGTTTCGACCTTATTTGCTCTTTTTCTATATGTTCCCCGTTCCGATGGTCTGACGAGTGTGAGGCGAGCTTTATGAAGCTCAAGACAGTGTTGACCTCAACACCAGTTCTGACTTTGCCTTCCGGTTCTGGGATGTATACTGTGTATTGCGACGCTTCACACATTGGTTTGGGATGTGTGTTGATGCAGGAAGGGAGAGTTATTGCTTATGCTTCGCGCCAGTTGAAGGTTCATGAGAAGAATTAACCTGTGCACGATTTGGAGTTGGCGGCGATTGTTCATGCTCTTAAGATTTGGAGGCACTACTTCTATGGGTTGTTCTGTGAGGTTTATAAGGATCACCGCATCCTAAAACACTCGTTCAAACAGAGGGATCTTAATTTGAGGCAGCACATGTGGCTTGAGTTTATTAAGGATTATGACATCACCATTCTTTATCATCCGGGCAAGGCAAATGTGGTAGCCGATGCTTTGAGCAGGAAAGCGGAGAGTATGGGTAGCTTGGATTATATCGCAGCGGAGGAGAGACCTCTAGACTTGGACATTCAGTCCTTGGCTAATCGCCTGGTGAGATTAGACATTTCAGAGCCTCGTCGAGTTCTTGCACATGTGGTTGCTCAGTTTCATTATTTGGGGAGGTTAAGGCTCAACAGTTTGATGATCCGTGCTTGGCAGAGCTTCGAGAGACAATGGTTCAGGCAGGTGCCAAGGAGGTTACTATTGGAAAGGATGGTGTTTTGAGACTTCAGGGTCGTTTATGTGTTCCTAATGTCGATGGCCTGAGGGAGAGGATTCTAGAGGAGGCACACAATTCTCGGTATTCTATTCATCCTGGTGCTACGAAGATGTATCGTGATTTGAAGCAGCATTACTGGTGGAGGCGGATTGAGAAGGACTTGTGGGGTATGTGGCTAGGTGTCTTAATTGCCAGCAGGTTAAGTATGAGCACCAGAGGCCAGGAGGCCTACTTCAGTAAATGCCCATTCCTAAGTGGAAGTGGGAGCGCATCACTATGGACTTCATAGTTGGGTTGCCTCGGACCTTGCGGAAGGTTGATGCGGTTTGGGTTATTGTGGATAGATTGACCAAATCAGCGCATTTCATTCTAGTGGCTACTACTTACACTTCTGAGAGGTTAGCCCAAATCTACATTCGGGAGATAGTCCGGTTACATGGTGTGCCGGTGTCCATTATATCAGATCGAGGCCCCCAATTCACCTCACACTTCTGGAGAGCATTGCATAGTGAGTTGGGCACCCAGATAGATCTCAGCACAACATTCCACACTCAGACTGATGTTCAGTCGGAGCGGACAATTCAGATATTGGAGGACATGCTCAGCGCAAGTGTGATTGACTTTGGAGGTTAGTGGGACCAATTCTTGCCTTTAGCCGAGTTTGCTTACAATAATAGTTACCAGTCCAGCATCTAGATGGCTCTATTTGAGGCTTTGTATGGTCGGCGATGCCGTTCTCCTATCGGGTGGTTTGAGCCTGGCGAGGCTAAGTTGTATGGCACTGACCTGGTGAAGGATGCTTTAGAGAAGGTAAAGTTGATTCAGGAAAGGCTCCGCACAACATAGTCCAGGCAGAAGAGTTACGCAGATCAGAGGGCGCGTGATGTATCATTTATGGAGGGAGATAAGGTCCTGTTGAAGGTCTCTCCGATGAAGGGTATTATGGGTTCGGGAAGACGGGAAAGCCGAGCCCATGATTTATAGGCCCTTTCGAGGTGTTGAGGCGAGTTAGGTTGCGTATGAGCTTGCTTTACCTCCTAGTTTATCATGAGTTCATCCGGTCTTTCACGTATCCATGCTCCGGAGGTACCATGCAGACTCCTCTCACGTGGTTGATTTCAGCACTATTCAATTGGATGAGAGGTTGGGCTACGAGGAGGAGCCAATTGCTATTATTGACAGGCAGGACCTCCAGTTGAGATCCAAGAGAGTTTCTGCTGTGAAAGTCCAGTGGAGGGGCCAGCTAGTCGAGGAGGCGACTTGCTATTATTCGAGGATGAACATTTGTTTAAGAGGTGGAGATTGTGATGACCCAAGCGATCATCCGGCGCTAATCTAGCTAAATCAGCGTTCCGAGGCTCCGAAATCCTCTGCTAATCTCACCTCGATATGCGTGCACATCTCGGGCATGTAGCCGGGAAGCTTCTATGTGAAAACTTGATGAAAAACTAAAATACTAAAATTAATTGATTAAAGTGGACTTTGGTCAACATTTTTGGTAAACGGACCCGGACCCGTGATTTGACGGTCCCGGAGAGTTCATAGGAAAATATGGGACTTGGGTGTGTGCCCGGAATCAAATTTCGGGGTCCTAAGGCCGAGAAATGAATTTTTTAAAGAAAATTGTTTTCTGAAAAGTAGTAAGGTTTTTAAAAAATGATAATTAATGTGAAAGCTTTGTTTCCATTCCCGTATTATGGTTCCGGAGCCCGGGACATGTTAAATATGATTATTATGTGTTGCCTGTAAAGTATGGTGTTATTCCGAGTAGTGTAGGTCGGTTCGGCGCATTGAAACGAATTTTAAAACTTGAAATTTCTAAGTTTGATTCAAGGGGTTTTGGTGGGTGATTTTGAGTTTTAACGTTGTTTTGAGGGTACCGAAGGCTCGAGTGAGTCCGTAATAGGATTTAGGACTTGTTGGTATTATTGCACGGGGGCTCGGGTGGGCCCAAGGGCCTCCTGGACCCCAATCAAGTCCAAAAGCTAGCAGCTTCAGCTGCTAGTGCACCAAATCTGGTGTGACCTCATGTGCGGTTGCCCAGGTCACAGGTGAGATACCGCCCCTGCGGTCAAACCATCGCAGGTGCGACCTAGGGGAAAGCTGGCCAATTTCCGCAGGAGCGGACTCTCCCTCGCAGGCGCGACCTCGCAAGTGCGAGGTTTGTCCGCAAGCGCGGACCCGCTGGTGCGGGAATCCCTTCGCAGGTGCTATCCCAGACCCCCTTCATCGCAGGTGCGACCATTTGGCGGCAGGTGCGGTCCAATGACCGCAGGTGCGAGAATCACTGAAAGCAGTGATTCATTTAGTATGAGTTTCTTCTTCTTCTCACCATTTTCTTCCCCACTATAGGCGATTTTGAGAGCTTCCAAGAGGGTGTTCGGCCTAGTTGCTAAGAGGTAAGTATTTTTCAATTAAATGTTAGTTTATTACACCCAAACCTAGGTAGATTAACATCTAATTAGTGGAATTAAAGGAGTTAGAGTGAAAACCTAGGGTTTATAAATTTAGGGGAATTTCACCACTTTTTCACCATGAAATCTTATGAAATTTATATAAAAATGATCCTTAGGCTTTGGGTGAGTATTTTCTTCGAAAATTTCCGGGATCCGAGCATGTGGGCCTGGGGGTGTATTTTGGGATTTCTTTAAGAATGGTGAATTAGCCTAATTAATAGTAGAATTTCATACTTTTGAACGTATATTGATGTATTTAAATAGTATTTGGTTAGTTCCGAGTCCTTGGGCGACGAATTTGGAGTTTCGGGCACTTTCTTGACCCGAGGAGTAGGTTCTATGTGAGGTGAGTCTCCTTTCCAACCTTGTAAGAGGGAATTGTCCCCATAGGTAATTGTAATTGACTGAATGTCCTTAATTGCGGGGGCTACGTACGCACCAAGTGACGAGAGTCCGTGCGTAACAACTATTATGCTATGTTGGGTAGATTTAGGATTCACAAGCATGCTTTTACGTGTCTTGCCTTTATACTTTCATGTACTTTCAGTTGTTGGTATCCCTGAAGTTGATATGGAAATAATAGCGGGTATTTTGTAAATTTAAATGTTGATTCTATATTTCCAATCATGTACCAGAATTTCTCTTAAGGCTTTCCTAATGATTATGTTTATGTTACGAGCACTCGAGTCACATGTATGATTCGTGAGCGGGGTAGCCTTATATTATGTTAACCGTGTCACATGATCGATTTGTGAGCGGAGTAATAGATGCATCTATGGTTCGGGCCATCGACCCTCGGCAGTGCACATTTAAATTATTGCGACGCTTCAGTCGTACGCTTCGGCATATTACATGCTATTTATTTGTCTGAAAGCTTTTATCATAAATTATCCTTATTTAAATTGTTTGGTCTGGAAGGAAACACGAGGATTCTAATTACTATTGTTGTCTGATATTGAAAGGGAGATTTTACTTGTATACTTGACTGCTCCATGTCTACCCGTTTTCCATAATTATTTGCTCCTGTTTAATCTTGTTGCAATATATTATTATTATTGACCTAGTGAGTAATACGTCTACTTCTCGTCACTACCTTTCGAGTTTAGACGGGATACTCACTGGGTACATATTTAAATATATGTACTCATGCTACTCTTATGTACTTAATTGTATAGGTTCTGAGGCATCTACATCCGGTCACTATTCTGGTGGTCATCATTGAGAGTTTCTATTCGGCTGACTACACGGTGAGCTGCTGCCCTTGGCGATCTCAGCAGCACTGTGGAGTCCTCTGCTTATAGTTTTCGGATATTATTGTCTATTACCTTCAAGACAGTAGTGCATTTATTAGTAGCATTTTGTAGATTTTTCCAGTCGTATGTTGACTTGTGACACTAGGTTCTGGCACACTTTATAGTTTTTGCCTGGTATTTTGCGGAGTCGTATGTGCTGGAAATACCTTTGAATTACATAATCTCACGTGCTTACATTTAAATGTTGTTTTTAATGAATTTCTTACCTTAAAAACCCGAAAGAGATTTTAATCACTTAAACATGTAAAGTAACCTCACTAGTAGATAGGTGTTGGCTTGCCTGACCCCGGAGTCGGGCGCCATCACGACCGCGGCAGAATTTGGGTCGTGACAACTGATGAATAAAATAGTAGTGTGAAAGTATTTTCAGTAAACTATTTTTTCAAGTCAGTAATCTTGCTTGCCTCAGTTTTAATTCATATGGAGGAATTGTTGTAGGCAAGATTATTGATCCTTAGTAAAATATTCTTACGAAGTTTTTACTTTATTTTGGCACAACTCAAACAAGAAAAATATTTCGGTTTAAATGTCACTAGTCTTAAATTGATTAATTAACATAATTCTCATAGAGTGTTATTAATTGGTTATTTCTTAGTGAGAAAAATATAATTATATTAGAAATAAATAATTATTCTTTAAAGAAATAAATGTAAAAATTGAGATTTTATTATGGTAATATTATCAAGTTAATTCAATGATTACCAACTCTTTTAGTAATGATAAATCTTCCAAAATTTATTTCATTATTTAAAGTAATTAAAAAGTTTTAAACCTCAAGCACTTTTCATCAATTTGATTATATCAAATAGTAGTTAAAATATTACAAGTCTGTAGCATAGATTATCCAGTCTCTGTGGGACGATATCTTAAACTATATTAGAATTTGACAAAGTACGAGCAGGAAATTCCAATACACATTGGCCTCGTCAAAATTTTGGTACCGTTTTCGGGGATTTGCATACATCTACTTCAGATTAAATATTTTGTTGCTAATTTGAGAAATATTTTTAATTATTATTATTATTATTATTATTGATATTTCTGTTAGTATTTTCACTTCTACTAATAAATACTTCTTCCTATTACTTATACTATTATCTTTCCTATAGTATATTTAGTATAATATTAATAGTAGTTTTACCTACAATTACTATTCTAACTTTTCTTCCTATTACTATTATTTACTAGTACTACTTTTACTTGTACTTAATATATTATCGTACCTTTTTATTTTTTACTAACTATTTTTGTGATCTTTGAATATTTCTTTAGTTATTTTATTAACCACTAGTACTGCTTAAGAAACTATTGTTAATTTGTTTTCTCTTAAAAATTTAAGTAGTTTATGACCCGCTCTTCTACAAAAAAGTTGGCTAGTTACGATTAAGAAATTGAAAAATCTCTTCGATTGTGCAGGAAAGGACAACCATCATCTTCTCAAAGCATAGCTCGTGAAGGAATGGAGAATCGGGGAGTAGAAGACATTCAACCACAAGTCCATGTAGATGCTCAGTTTGATGAAGTAGCACCAAGGCCAGCAAACAGAAGCCTAAGGGATTATGCTAGACTTGACCGCTTCAACTGTCATGACCCAAAATCCATAAGGTCGTGATGGCGCCGAACACCATTTTCAGGCAAGCCCATCATTAAATGGTTAAGTTAAATTTCCTGTTTTAACATTTTTGAAATCATTACCTTTCACTTTATTGCATAATAACGGAATAAAATCGCTAAGTAAATACGATAGTCTAATATTCCATTTTAATAAAATATATCCCAAACACATCCCAGAACCCGGTGTCGCAAGTGCATGAGCAAATTCTAAGAATTTCACAAATACTACAAAGCTTGTCCGATATACAAATTGGACAAAGAATTTAAAATGAAAATAAGTACAATATGAGGGAGACTCTGTCAGCTGCGGGTCGTCTCCTGATGGTGCAGCTCATCTAAGTCTCCAAGTCAGCCACATCGTTGTAAAAGTACATGTGCAATAAAAATACACAAGAAGTGTAGCATGAGTACGAAAACAATGTGTACTTAGTAAGTATCCCGCCTAACCTCAGAGAGGTAGTGACGAGAGGTCGAATTAGACACTTGCTAGAAGTTAATTTAGTATAATCAAGTGAGAAACTAAGCGGGAATATCATAGGCAATTTATTAAAATCAGGGATAAGTAATATCAACTTCTTTCACATTTAACACTTTAAATCTTCGTCATTTCAGTTGGCAATTTAGAACTTCATAGGCCAATAAACAGGTAATAATTACAGAAAATACACTGTAATTATCATGCGCAAGAAATGCGGTCGGACGACGCTGACCAACAATAATAAAATATGCATTGCCGAAGGGTCGAACAACTCGAACCATAGATGCATCTATTTTTTATCCGCTTGCGAATTGATCATGCGACACGGTCATACATAAATAATAGGGTTATCCTGCTCGCGAATCATACATGCGACTCAGCAACCCAGAGATACACATATTAACACAATAAGTCCACATTTTTATCAAGAATGCAGTTACTCAAGAAAGTGGTAAAATTCTCTTCTAAGGAACACGAAAATAGTATTTAAATCTTTGTTTGGAAATTTATTTGCCAAGTTTAATAATGTAACTAGTATAACTTTATCAGGAACACAGTTACCCACGGAAGAATCAATTCTCTTTTACATTTTATTAAGAAAAGTAAACTCTAACCTTCTTAGGTAATCAATTACTAATTCTATAGCATTAACAGTCTAATATTATTAGCAAGATCACAAGTACAACACGTAAAGCATGCTAGTGGGTCCTAGACTACCAAGACTTAAGCCTAATAGTATCTACGCACGGATTCCCGTAACCTCGTACGTATGTATCCCCCGCAAATAGTAGCACATAATTGATTAGTTCACCTTTGGGGACAATTCCCCCTCACAAAGTTAGAAAGGAGACTTACCTCGCTCCAAAATTCCATAACCGGATTTCAAGCCCTTCCGACGACTCCAATTGATGCACAACGCCCCGAAACTATTCAAATAACGGGCAAACAAATAAAAATTCAGTATAATATTTGTAACAATTCAAATTATATAAGTTCCCAACACCGCTTGAAAAGTTGATGAAAATGCCCTCGAGCCCACGTTCCCGGATTCTGAAATCTCTCGTGTCACGACCCAAAATCGTAACTCAGGTCGTGATGGCGCCCAACACCGGGGGTCAGGCAAGCCAACACTTGAATTACTAAGAATCTTCCCATATTTAATTAAACATCCCGTCGCGTGACATGTTTTAAGCTTAAAAACATTAAATGAAAAGGGTAATTAGCCATATATATACAGACCCGTAAACCATAATATCTACCACGTGTGTGCCAGCAAACTAGTGTCACAAGTCCTACGGGCATATTAACAGAATATATAAAAGATACAATAGAACTGTCCCACTGTCTGAAAGTAATAGACGGGAAATAACAAAAGAAGACTCCATAGTGCTGCCAAGGATCGCCAGGAGAAGCAGCTCACCGTGAAGTTAGGTCCAACTATACTCAGAATCGAGCTCCGGTCTGATAACCAGATGCACCAGCCTCAGAACCTGTACAATTAAGTACAGATTCGTAGCATGAGTATCCAGTCTAATCTTGTAGAAGTAGTGACGAGAGGTCGACTTGACACTTACTAGGGTCTAACAAAAGAATTTAACAGGATATGGTAAAAGAAATATGCATACGAGGGTGATAAAGTAGTAAACATTAAAGGTAACTGCAAATCAAATAATATTGGAAGTAACTAAACAATTGCTACTTTATTTTCCCCCAAATATTTGTCAATTAAATTTTCATGAAATCATTAACAATTTAGCATGCGCATAACGTGATAAGGACAACCGGCCTGAGCCATCATAATAATCATATATCTGCACTGCCGAGGGTCGAACGGCCCAAACCATAGATGTGTCTTTCAGTCCTCCGTGGCATACGGCCCGCTCCCATGAGAGTGGGGGAAATAACACTCCGCTCACGGAATGTAAATTGTGAAGCGGTCACATGCACACACAATATTTTCTTAAATTACTTTTCTGTGAACAATTTCGTTAAATTTACAAATTCCATGATCTCAGAGAAACAAAGCTGCATATAACATGAATTCATAAAGCATATAATTCATTTCGAGGAAAAACACAAGGCATGGTGTGGGCCTAACTACCCGAACATAACAATAATAGTCGTTACGTATGGACTCTCGTCACTTCGTACGTACGTAGCCCCCACAAACATTAGCACATAGTCATTTAATTTACCTCTGGGGACAATTCCCTCTTAAAAGGTTAGAAAGGACCCTCACCTCGTGTCGAACCTACTCTCTAGGTCAAGAATGCGTCTGAAACTCCGAACACGTCTCCCAAGGACTCGAAACTAGTCAATTGTTACACAAGTTCATCAATTTATACTCAAAAGTATGAATTTCTCCTATTTACTTAGTTATTTCATCCTACTTGAAGAAATCCCAACATTCACCCCCGGGCCCGCATGCTCGGATTTCGGGAATTTTCGTAGGAAACATTTACCCATAACCTAAGGATCGTTAATATATGATATTTGTATGATTCCATGGCTAATTAACGGGTAATTCCCTAAATTTTCATAAAACCATAGGTTGTTACTCTAATCCTTGATTTCAACTAATTAGAGGGTTGATTTAACTAGGAATTCATGCATTAAACTAACATTAGGGTAGAATTCACTTACCTTTCAGTAGCTAGGTCGTGGGGCTCTTTTCCAAGCTCTCAAGGTCGTCTATGGTTGAAGAAGTTGGAGTAAAATGAACAAATTCCGTGTTACAAAGAACTTACTGCCTAGAGTGGTCTTGCACCTGTGGCTCAAGGACCGCACCTGCGGTCTCGCACATGCGAGTAAATACTCGCACCTGCGGAACAGGGGCTAGGGGGCCCAAGCTCGCACCTACGGGGAGGAGCCCGCACCTGCGGCTCCACTCATGCGGATCTTGATCCCCACCTGCGAGAAAAGAACAGCCTACCTGAAGCTGCACCTGCGAGGCTTGGACCACAGGAGCGGTCCCGCACCTGCGACTGGGCAAACGCACCTGCGGTCACACCAGATCTGGTGCACCAGCAGTTATAGCTGCTAGTGTTTGGCCTCGTTTGGTGCCTGAGGGGCACCTGGGCCTACCCCAGCCCTCGTCCAAATATACCAACAAGTACCAAATCATAATACAGACTCACCTGAGCCTTCGGAACACCAAAAACAATGCTAATACTCAAAATCACACCTCAAAACCACTAGAATCAAACTTAAGAACTTTAAGTTCTTGAATTCGCTAACAATGCGCGAAATCGACCTATACTACTCGGAATGACACCAAATTTAGCAAGCGAGTCATAAATGACATAACATAAATATTCCCGTTCTAGAAATTCCGTTCGGACCTAGATAACACAAAATACGTCCCAAACCACAATATGAACTTAAGGAAACTCTTATTTCACTATTGGGCGCCGAAACGCTCCCAGGTCATCCAAAACCCATTCCGAACATACGCTTAGGTCCGAAATCATCATATGAAACTACCAGAACCGTCGAAACTCGATTCCGAGGTCGTTTACTCAAAATGTTGACCGAAGTCAAACTTGGCCTTAAAGGCCAACGTTAAGGAACCAAGTGTTCCTATACCACTCTAAACACTTCCGAATCCCGAACCACCCATCCCTGCAAGTCATAAATCATTAAAATAAACTACGGGGAGTCTTATTTAGGGGAACAGGGTCCAATAACGCAAAATGACCGGTCGGGTCGTTACATTCTCCACCTCTTAAACAAACGTTCATCCTTGAACGGGTCTAGAATCATACATGAAGTGCTGAATAAGTGTGGATATCTGCTCCGCATGTCATCCTCAGACTCCCAAGTCACCTCCTCGACTGGCTGGCCCTCGCCTGGACCTTCGTGGCAGAAACTCTCTTGGACCTCAACTGGCGATCCTATCTGTCGATAATAGCAACTGGCTCTTCCTCATAGCCCAGCTTCTCATCCAATTGAATGGTGCTGAAATCAACCACGTGAGAGAAGTCGACGTGGTACCTCTGGAGCATGGATACATGAAAGAACGAATGAACTCCTAATAAACTGGGAGGTAAGGCAAGCTCATACGCGACCTGCCCAACTCGCCTCAACACCTCGAAAGGACCTATAAACCTCGGGCTCAGCTTTCTTCTTCCCGAACCTCATAATATCCTTCATCGGTAGGACCTTCAACAGAATCTTATCTCCCTCCATAAATGATACGTCACGCGCCTTCTGATCGGCGTAACTCTTCTGTCTGGACTGTGCTGTGCAGAGCCACTCCTAAATCAGCTTCACTTTCTCCAAAGCATCCTTCACCAGGTCGGTGCCATATAACTTAGCCTCGCCAGGCTCAAACCACCCAATAGGAGAACGATATCACGGACCATACAAAGCCTTAAATGGATCCATCTTGATGCTGGACTGATAACTATTATTATAAGAAAACGCAGCCAAAGGCAAGAACTGGTTTCACTGACCTCCGAAGTCAATCACCCATGTCCTGAGCATGTCCTCCAATATCTGAACTATATGCTCCGACTGACCATCGCTCTGATAGTGAAAAGCTGTACTGAGATCTATCTAGGTGCCCAACTCATTATGCAATGCTCTCTAGAAGTGTGAGGTGAACTGACGACCTCGATCTGATATAATGGACACCGGCACACCGTGTAACCGGACTATCTCCCAAATGTAGATCTGGGCTAACCTCTCAGAAGTATAAGTAATACCTACTGGAATGAAATGCGCCAATTCGGTCAACCTATTCACAATGACCCAAACCGCGTCAACCTTCCGCAAAGTCTGAGGCAACCCAGCCACGAAGTCCATAATGATGCGCTCCCACTTCCACTCAGGAATAGGCATCTACTGAAGTAGGCTTCCTGACCTCTGGTGCTCATACTTGACCTGCTGGCAATTAAAACATTTAGACACATACTCCACAATGTCCCTCTTCATCCGCCTCCACCAATAATGCTGCTTCAAATCACGGTACATCTTCATAGCACCAGGATGAACAAAATACCGAGAACTGTGTGCCTCCTATAGAATCCTCAAGCTCAGGCCATCAACATTAAGTACACATAAACGACCCTAAAGTCTCAGAACACCATCCTCGCCAATGGTAACCTTCTTGGAACCACCTTTAACCGCTGTCTCCCGTAGCTCTGCCAAGCACGGATCGTCAAACTACCGAGCCTTAATCTCTCCCAATAACGAAAATTGAGCAACCACATGAGCTAGAAATCGACGAGGCTCTGAAAGGTCTAATATCACCAGGCGATTAGCCAAGAACTAAATGTCCATGGCTAGAGGTCTCTCCTTTGCTGCAATATAAGCAAAACTACCCATACTCTCTGCCTTCCTGCTCAAGGCATCTGCTACCATATTTGCCTTGCCCGGATGATAAAGAATGGTGATGTCATAATCCTTCAGCAACTCAAGCCACCTGCACTGCCTAAAATTAAGATACCTCTATTTGAACAAGTGATGCAAGCTGTGGTGGTTTGTATAAACCTCACAGGACACCCCATACAAGTAGTGCCTCCAAATCTTAAGAGCATGAACAATCGCCGCCAACTCCAAATCGTGCACGGGGTAATTCTTCTCGTGAACCTTCAGCTGGCGCGAAGCATAAATAATAACTCTCCCCTCCTGCACACACCCCAAACCAACATGTGAAGCGTCGCAATACACAACATACATCCCAGAACCGGAAGGCAATACCAGAATTGGTGTTGAAGTCAATGCTGCCTTGAGCTTCTGAAAGCTTGCCTCACACTCGTCGGACCATCAAAATGGCGCATTCTTCTTAGTCAATATAGTCAATGCAGCTGCAATAGAAGAGAACCCCTGCACAAATTGGCGATAATAACCTGCTAGGCCCAAAAAGCTCCTAATCTCTGTAGCTGAAGTAGGGCGTGGCCAACTCTGAACTGCCTCAATCTTCTTAGGATCAACCTTGATACCCTCTCCGGATACCACAAGCCCCAAGAATGCCACGAAATCCAACCAGATCTCACACTTGGAGAACTTAGCATATAGCTTCTGTTCCCACAAGGTCTGGAGCACAACTCTCAAATGCTGCTCGTGCTCTCCCAGGCTACGTGAGTAAATCTAAATGTCATCAATAAAGACAATGAAGAAAGAATCAATATACGACCTGAGCACCCTGTTCATCAAGTCCATAAATGTTGTTGGGGCATTAGTCAAACCAAAGGACATCACCAGGAACTCATAGTGACCATATCTCGTATGAAAAGCAGTCTTCTGAACATCCGAGTCTCGAATCTTCAGTTGATGATATCCCGATCTCAAATCAATCTAGAAAACACCCGAGCACCTTGCAACTGGTCAAACAAATCATCGATGCGCGGCAAAGGATACTTGTTCTTATTAGTGACCTTGTTTAACTGGCAGTAATCAATACACATCTGCATGGACCCATCCTTCTTCTTTACAAATAGTACCGGAGCACCCCACAACGATACACTCGATCTGATAAACCCCTTAGCCAAAAACTCCTCAAGTTGCTCCTTCAACTTCTTCAACTCTTTCGTAGCCATATGGTATGAGTGAATGGAAATAGGCTGAGTTTCTGGAGCTACATCAATGCAGAAATCAATATCACGATCCGGAGGCATGCCCGGAAGGTCTGAAGGGAACACATCAACAAACTCTCGAACCACCGGCACTGAATTAACCGTCGGAGACTCGACGGTGGTGTCCCGCACATAAGCACGATACGCCAGACAACCCTTCAGGAAGGAAATAACTCGGCTGGCTGTACTAACCGAGGAACCTCTCCACTCCACCCTAGGCAACTCGGGCATGGATAAAGTAACTGTCTTGGCATGGAAATCTAGCACGACATGATAGGGAGATAGCCAATCCATGCCCAAATTAATCTCGAAATCAACCATATCGAGCAAATGAGTGGACATTTAAATAGGAGAATCCGAGGGCTCACAAGGAACACCTAGAAAATGAGCAAATAAGGCTGAAACATATGAATAGGTGGATCCCGGATCAAACAACACAAATGCCTCTCTACCACATACAGAAATAATACCTATGATCATGGCATCCGAGGCCATTGCATTTGATCTAGCCGAAATATCATAGAATCTAGCTGGAGCGCCGGACGACTGACCTCCACCGAAATGAATAAGAGCTGACTGACCTCCACCTTTCTGGCCTCCACCTCTAGGATGACCCCTGCTGGCCTGTCCTCTTTCTTTGGGTCGCTGGATCGCTGGTGCTGGACCCATAGGCTGACAACCCTACTGCACCGCTTTGCCCCGAAGCTTGGGACAAAACCTCTTCATATGACCTGGATATCCACACTCATAACAACCTCCAGGTATCATAGCATGCTGCCTCAAAGAAGAACCCTTAATAGCTGAAGAGCGATGTGAACCCTCTAGCATAGAACTGAAGTAGGGTCTGGAGGATCCCCGATGACTAGAATAACCACCGGGCGAACTCTAAATAGCTGGAGGGCTGTAGGAACGCTCTGGGATGGCACTGAAATGAGGCCTCGCTGGGCCACCTCGAGGAGGTGGTGGGGGTGCTGAATATGGGGGCCTGCTGGGCTGACCCCTACCAAACTTACCTCTGCCCCTAACTGGGGCACCTTTGAAATCTCCGGAAAATCTGGCCCTCTTATCCTGCTGCCCTTGCTCCCTGCTCCTCGACCGATACCGCTAGATCCTACGAGCAATCTCCACTACAAGCTGATAAGAAGTCCCCAACTCCACCTCTCGGGCCATGTTGGCCCTAATACCTGGATGCAACCCCGCTACAAATCTCTGCACTCCCTCGGCATCAGTGGGTAGTACCATGAGTGTATGGCGAGACAGCTCTGAAAATCTAGCCTCATAATCTGTCACTGACATCTGTCCCTGCTCTAAATGCTCAAACTGATATCGCAACTCTTCCCTCTTAGAGGGTGGGATATATCTGTCTAGGAATAACTGAGCGAACTGCCCCCAAGTGATAAGAGGAGAATCTGTCGGCCTGCTGTGGATATAAGATCGCCACCACTTGCGAGCCCTACCCTCTAACTGGAAGGTAGTGAAGTCCACCCCATGGGAATCTAATATCCTCATGTTGTGCAGTCTCTCCCTGCACATGTCAATAAAATCCTGGACATCCTCACCTTTCTCACCCCCGAAGACAGGAGGGTGCAATCTGGTCCATATATCCAATAACATCTGCGTATGGCCGTCCGCAGCTGGTCTTGGCTCAGGTGTTGCTGTAACAAGCTGGGTCCCACCAACGGGCAGTGTACCCGGGTATGATGTACTGCTGCTGCCTGACCTGCGGCCTGAGCGGTAGGGGTCTGAGCTCCCCCTCCCGCCTTAGATGTGGCAGGATCCGCTAGAAATAAGCCAGCCTGGGACATAGTGTCCATAAACCGCATCATATGGCCCATGACCTCCTGGAAGCTTAGCGCCGTCATAAAGTCCACTGGAGAAGGATCTGCTAGGGGCACCTCGTCCTGCTCCTCCATGATGGGGTCCTCCACTGGTGGTGCAATTGTAATAGCTCTAGCACGCCCTCGTCCCCTACCTCGGGCCGGTTCCCTCCCCCGGCCTCTGCCACGGCCTCGAACTGCGGGTGTAGCGATATCTCTCGGGTCTGGGACGTCAACTGTGCGCGTTCTCACCATCTGTGAGAGAATATAAGGATTAGATTTAGTATACCATCGACTGCACGATAGAATATTAAAAAAGAGAGGTTTCCTAACACCCTATAGCCTCCCGAAGATAAGTACAAAGGTCTCCGTACCGATTCGCAAGACTCTAATGGGTCTGCCCGTGACTCGTGAGACCTACGTGAACCTAGATCTCTGATACCATGTTGTCATGACCCAAAATCCTAACTCAGGTCGTGATGGCACCCAACACGAGGGGTCAGGAAAGCCAACACTCGAATTACTAAGAATATTCCCATATTTAATTAAACATCCCTTCGCGTGACAAGTTTTAAGCTTTAAAACTTTAAATGAAAAGGGTAAATAGACAATATATATACAGACACGTAAACCATAATATCTATCACATGTGTGCCAGGAACTAGTGTCACAAGTCCTACAGGCATACTAACAGAATATACAAAAGATACAATAGAACTGTCCCACTGTCTTAACAAAAGAAGACTCCATAGTGCTGTCAAGGATCGCGAGGAGAAGCAGCACCCCGTGAAGTCAGGTACAACTATACTCAGAATTGAGCTCCGGTCTGATAACCAGATGCACCAACCTCAGAACCTGTACAATTTAGTACCAAAACGTAGCATGAGTACATAAATAAATATGTACACAGTGAGAAACCAATCTAATCAAGCAGAAGAAGTGACGAGAGGTCGACTTGACACTTACTAGGGTCCAACAATATAATTTAATAGGATATGATAAAAGAAGTAGGCATACGAGGGTGATAAATTAGTAAACATTAAAGGTAACTGCAAATCGAATAATACTGGAAGTAACTAAACAATATGTACTTCATTTCCCCAAATATCTGTCAATTCAGTATTCATTAAGTCATTAACAATTTAGCATGCGCATAACGGGATAAGGACAAGTGGCCTGAGCCATCATAATAATCATATTTGTGCACTGCCGAGGGTCGAACGGCCCGAACCATAGATATGCCTTTCAATCTGTCGTGGCGTACGGCCCGCTCCCATAAGAGTGGGGGAAACAACACTCCGCTCGAAGAATGTAAATTGCGAAGCGGTCACATGCACACACAATATTTTCTTAAATTACTTTTCCGTGAACAATTCTGTTAAATTTTAAAATTCCATGATCTCAGAGAAACAAAGTTGCATATAACATGAATTCATATAGCATATAATTCGTTTCGAGGAAAAACACAAGGCATGGTGTGGGCCTAACTACCCGGACATAACAATAATAGTCGCTACGTACGAACTTTCGTCACTTCGTACGTACGTAGCCCCCACAAACGTCAGCACATAGTCATTTAATTCACCTATAGGGGGCTGTGATAAGGGTGGATAATTGATTGTGATACAGGTGAATTCATTGATTGAGATATTGTGAATAGGTGGGATTGGGTTGTACGCCAAAACAAGATAGTGAATATGGGGAACAATGATGTTTTACTGATTTTCAAATTTTAATGATTTGGAAATTCTTGTTTTTCTCTACAGTTTTTCTTATAGTTCGTACGTGTGATTATTTTAAAGTAAAGTTCGGAAACTTGGAGATTTACTTGGTTATTGGGTTTAGCTGAGACCTGGAAAAGGCGACTGAGTTATTTTATTGTTGTGCAGTGTTTGTTTATTTGTTTAGAATTCCTTTCTTGCTTTATTATTTATGTTGTCACGGGTTTTATTTTTAATGCCCCGCCGTAGTCCCGTCACTAATTCGTCGAGGTTAGAATCGGCACTTGCTCAGTACATGGGGTCGGTTGTACTGATACTACATTCTGCACTCTTTTGTGCAGATCCAGGTAATAGCAAACAGTAGAGATTGTTAGAGCAGCCACCTATTTACTTGGAGACACGAGGTATATCTTCCGGCGTTCGTAGATTCCGAGAGTCTTTTTTCTATTTTTATAAATTAATTTTATTATATTCAGAACAGTTGTACTATTTCTTTCAGCCCAGTATTTGTAGTATTCTTTAGTAGTTCGTGAATTGTGACACCAGATTCTGGGGTAGTTCTAGAATTATTTATATAGTTAGCTCGTGGTTCGTTTGATTCAAATGCTTATTATGTTATCTTTGGAATAATTATCAATAACTAGTAGATTCAGTTTACTTTAGATTAATTTATTATGTCTAAATGGATAAATCATTCAAAGTAGTTAATCAAATTCTAACATTGACTTGCCTAGAAAGTGTGGTGTTAGCCGCCATCACGATCCCTAAGGGTGGGAATTTGGGTCGTGATAACCACTGAGGAAGCATTGTAATTGTTGAACTAGATTTCTGAGAATGTCATCCAATGGCCATCTGAGCATGTATTCATCAAGAAGGTTGCTACGGTAAACCAGGTTGATGCTTATATACACTAACGCAACAACGTGTTTCTTTGGCACAAAAGTTTGAATCATTTCAGGTGAATACACAACAACCAAGCCAATCTGAGACTTGTGACATGTGTGAAGGAAATCATTTGAACCATGAATGTCAAGAAAACAATCATAATAACAAACATGTCCATTCTGTCGGTTATAAACCATACCCTTTTGGGAGTCCAATGGCACAAAAGCATCCAGGATTTCAGTGGAGCAATCAAAATGGTGTAGAAAACTCTCAAAGCTTCCAGAAGCAATATGTATAAGGTCCGTTGGAATACCCGAATCAGAACAGTGGGAAACCAAACTATTGACCTTATCAACAAGCAGGGCCATATCAACAAAGGCCTCAGCAAACACATTCAAGTCTTGATGACCTTTTGTATAAGTACATTAAGGTCACTGATGAAAAGATGGAAAGCCAGGGTTCAACCCTCAAAAATCTGGAAATGTAATTAAGCCAACTGGCAACTTTTGTGTCAGAAAAGATTGAAGGTCCCTTTCCAAGCAATATAGAGAAAAATCAAAAGGAGCACCTTAAGTCCATTGCCTTACAGTCAGGTAAGGCGCTTGATGAACCCTAAACAGACCAGTAAGAACAACAGGTAAACAACGGTAAGAATGTTGAAATATCCTCTGAACCATCTGAAGAGAAAGAAGTCAAGAAAAAAGAAGAAACAAACATTGAAAAATTAACTTTATTCCCTGTGACAATTCCTTTTCCACAAAAACTGAAAAGAGAAAAGCTTGATAATCAATTTTCAAAGTTTTTGGAGATTTCAAAACAAATTCACATTAATATTCCCTTCACTGACGCTTTGTTGCTAATGCCTTCTTATGCCAAATTCCTAATAGAAATTTTGTCAAGTAAAAGGAAATTGGAAGAAGTTTCTGTGGTGATGCTTACTGAAAAATGTAGTGTTATACTTAAAAATAAGCTACCACAAAAACTTGGTGATCCAGGTAGTTTTACAATTCTGTGCACTTTGGGAGGAGTATAATTTGAAAAGGCACTTTGTGATTCTGGAGCATCAATTAACTTGATGCCATTTTCTATCTGTAGAAAATTAAATCTTGGTGAAACGAAAGACATATGTGTTTCTCTTCAGTTTGTAAATCAAAGTACTAAGAAACCTAAGGGAATAATTGACAATGTGATTGTAAGAGTAGATAAGTTTGTTTTCCCTGTAGATTTTATATTACTTTAAATGAAGGACTGTCCTGATGAACCAATCATTTTGGGTAGACCATTTCATGCCACAGGTTAAGCAACCATAGATGTTCATCAAGGACAACTAATTTTGGGAGTTTATAAAGAAAGTGTCATTTTTAATATGCCAAAGATATTAAGATATTCAGTAGATGAGACATCATATTTGTGATTTTCGATTGACATGCTTAATTTGTAACGACCCGACCGGTCATTTTGAGCTCTAGTGCGTCGTTCGGCGGTTTGAGGCCATGGGCATCTACATTTCAGGTATTATGACTTGTCGGCGTTGTCGGAATTGAATTTCGGGAAGGTCAGAGTCAATTTGGAAGGAAAATTCTCATTTCGGAAGCCTTAAGTTGGAAGAATTGACAAAGATTGGATTTTTGAGTAAACGATCTCCGGATAAGGATTTGTTCCAGCAGGCTCGTATGATGATTTCAGACTTGGGCGTATGTTCATATCGGGTTTTGGATAACCCAGGAACGTTTTGGCGTATATTGTGGAAGCTAGCATTTTAGAAGAAACTTCATAAGTCTGGGTTGAAGTGAATTTCAGTGATATTGAAGTTCGTTTGGAATTTTGAGTCTGGGAATAGCTCCGTATTATGATTCTCAAGTTGGGAGCATGATCAGAAGTGAATTCGGATGTCCGTAGGTTATTTTGAAGTCATTTGGCTAAAGATATAAATTTGAAGGTTTTTGAGAAATCCGGCCGGAAGTGGACATTTTGATATCAGAGTCAGAATGCGATTCCAAAAGTTGGAGCAGGTCTGTAATGTTGAATGTGACCTGTGTGAAAATTTTGGGGTCAATCGGACGTGATTTGATAGGTTTCGACATCGAATGTAGAAGTTGGAAATTTCAAAGTTCATAACTATTGAATGGTGATGCGATCCATTGTTTCGATGTTATTTGATGTGATTTGAGGCCTCGAGCAGGTCCGCATTATGTTTTGGAACAAGTTGGTGTAATTGGACTGGGTCCCGAGGGCCTCGGGGGGATTCCAGGTAGTTAACGGATCAGATTTGGAGTTGGAGGAAAGTGGAGGTTGTGGTCATCTAGCGTGACCGCACCTGCGAGGTTCTGGCCGCAGGTGCGGCTGTGGTGTCGCAAAAGCGAAAGAAGGGTGGCTTGACTGGGGCCACATGTGCGAGGTTATTTCTGCACCTGCGAAGGCGCAGATGCGGACGAGAGAGCGCAAGTGAGGAGCCAGCTGGGGATGGAGGAAGCCGCAAGTGTGAAAGCTTGGGCGCACCTGCGGGCGCGCAGGTGCGGGCGTAGTCACCGCAGGTGCGGAAGCACTAGAGGCAGTGCAGTGTTTTAAAACTAGATTTTTGCCATTTCTTTAATTCTTTCATTTGGTGTGGATGATTTTGGAGAGCTTCAAGAGGAGATTTTCATCAAGAAACTCTAGCTAAGTGATTTCTTCCCATTTTTGAGTTAAATACTTGAGTTATACATGGATTAGACATGGAAAATTGTGGGAATTTGGCATTTTTGAAGAAAGACCTAGAATTTGTAATTTGGAATTTTGACCACGCATTTAAGCATGGAATTAAGAGTAATTTATATATTGGAGTTAGTAAAGTCATGGGTAATCTTTACCTTCGAAAATATTTGAATCCGGGCACATGGGCCCGAGGGTAATTTTGTCAACTTTTCAAGCGGAGTTGGAAATTTATTTAATTTGAATTGTTACAAGTATTAGAGTATTTTTTCATTGGTTTGCCATTATTTGGCTAGTTTTGGAGCGTTGTGCATTGATTTGAGTAATCGGAAGGGCTTGGAAGCTGGTTATAAAATTTCGGAGCGAGGTAAGTCTCCTTTCTAACATTGTAAGGGGGAATCGTCCCCATAGGTGAACTAATTAAATATGTGCTGCTATTTGTGGGGGCTACGTACGCACAAAGTGATGGGAGTCCGTACGTAGCTACTAGTTATTCCTATGTCCGGGTAGTTTAGGCCTACATCATGCTTTGTTGTTATTATATTTGATTTGTGTTTATTTCTTGTCTTGAGAAGAGGCTAGATTGAGCATATTTATTAAATAATTTTGAAAGGAATCGAAAACTGTTATAAAATGTGAATCTTGAAATTTTTCACGGAAAGTTCATGTTTTGAAAAAGAAATGGAAGAATACCTTAATACCTCGAGAAATCTATGTGTAACTGCATCGCATGTATGATTCGCGAGCGGAGTAAGTCCTCCTACCACACTCTTAATGGATCGGGCCATTCACCTCGGTAGGATTTATGTACCACACTCTCATGGGAGCGGTTCAATCGCCTCGGCAGGTTAATAGATGCATCTATGGTTCGCATCGTTCGACCATTCGACAGTGCACGATTTACGTTTATGTTGGGTCGGTCCGTACGCCTTAACATTTCCTATATACTTATTATCCTCATTGAATCGTGCGTAATATTTAGCTAGAAGCCAATGTATCTGAGAGTTGTCCCCTTAATTGAAGTATAACAATATCTTTGGTGAAACCGTATTTATGTATATGTTGTGGTTACGGAAGGAAATTGCTAATTGAGAATTGAGTAAATTGTAAGGAGGGAATCGTACCGTGTAGTTTGTACTTGTTTGATATATATGTACATTTACTCTGTTTAATACTTATTCATTTGGTTACTGTACTTGATATTAATTGACCTCTAGCAAGTGTCAAAGTCGACCTCTCGTCACTAGCTCTTCGAGGTTAGGCGGGATACTTACTGAGTACACGTTGTTTTCATACTCATGCTACACTTCTTGTGAATTTTATTGCACAGGTACATTCATAGCTAGTGGCCCTGCCTGATGCAGTGATGTGGCTGACTTGAAGACTTAGACGAGTTGCACCATCCGAAGACGACCCGCAGCCGACAAAGTCTCCCTCAAATGTATTTTATTTTATTTTAAATTCCTTGTCCAGCTTGTACGTCGGACAAGCATTGTAGTATATGTATAATTCTTAGAAATTTGCTCATGCACTTGTGACACCGGGTTCTGGGATGTGACATGATGTATTTTACTAAATAGATTGTTAAACCATCATTACTTACTTAGCGGAATTTTAATTAGTTATTATGTAATGTAATGGAAAGTAATAAATTTTGTAAAGACTAAAATAGGAAACTAATTCAACTATTTAAATGATTGGCTTGACTGAAAGTGGTGTCCGGCGCCATCACGGCCTTAATAGATTTTGGGTCGTGACAACAAGGTATCAGAGCACTAGGTTCCCTAAGGTTTCACGAGTCATGAGCAAGTCTAGTAGAGTCTTGCGGATCAGTACGAAGACGTTTGTACTTATCTTCGAGAGGCTACAAGGCTGTTATGAGTACTTCCCTTTTGATTCCTCATCGTGCGGTTTGATTCCCTTTAAGGCTTATGCCTACACTTCTTCTCACTCAATCTCACACATCGCGAAGAGCTTCTTATAAATCGATAATTTGAGGAATCGTAATGGTGTTACGAAAATGGTGCCTGATGTTTTCCGTACATAGTTGGTTGGGGCTGTTGTCATTGCTCTGTAGAAGGATCGTATGTTGTTTCAGCTCAATAATTGTGTTTCTGAGAGCTTTGAGACTATGATCAGGTTGTTATTATGCTTACTATTGGTTATCATGCGGTGTTGATATGATGGTAGGATGCTTGCCCATATGTCGGGGAAATGAATGACTTGAGAGGAGGTCTTCTCAGAGCGTGATTCCGAAATTTCAGTATTTTATTGCCGGCGGAGGAAAGGCAATTGAACTATGAATGTTCAAATTTAGGTTGAAAGAGTAATAAGACTTGGTGTTTTCAAGCAAGGTGGAATTTTGATCTGTGATGTGGTATCGTTGTGTTTGATCGAATGGAATGTGTTAAGTTCGCTAGTGCTATAGTTTCTTCGGTTGCATTGGGTCAGAATATTGTGAAGTAGTATTGAAGAAGCAACTGTCAAATATCGCGGTGTGCGGTGGTTCAGGATATAATTGGTATCTCTAATGTTGATGGCTCGAGAAGGGGATCTTTGGAAGGGGTTGAAGTTAGTGGAAATCTATCGGGGCAAGTGCTATAAATACAGATATTGAGTTAAGGCAACGACTGGGTAGCAAGGGATGAGGAAGGACACGTGGGAAGTGTCAGGTAATGGTTAAATTTCTGGAAGGCCAAGTGTAAGAAGAAAAGTCGAGTAGTTTCTTAAAGGAGTGGGTTTGACCAAAGTGGGAAAGTGGCAACGTAGAATATGAGCATTGTAGTAACATAACTGCACATCTTGAGGAGAGTTTAGAGTGGTTTGAGGATCTTAGTGGACGGAGATTGGGTCCACCGGCTTAAATTGAAATATTGGCTATTTCGGCAAAAGATGGGGTACATCATAGGGGAGTGGTTAGTGTGAAGGAGGATGCAATGTGACTTTTAATTAGGAAGTGTTGTCGCATATTTAATTGATGTCCATAGAGAGTGAACGGACTAGTATAGTTGGTGAATGAGAACGGGCTTAAGATGGAGTATTGATATTGTAGTGATTGCTCCCCGTGCATCGACATTAGAGGATATCGGCATGTAATTTCCACATGTGGGTTATCTCCTATGAGCAAGTTAGTGGTCGTGTGGTCGGCAAGTTTTTGCAAGGAATCCTATTAACTATTCAGTAAGAGGCCGAATATGTGACTGATGCTAGGGAATTAGAGTATTCATGGAATGCTAACAGGAGAATTTAGATGAATTTGACGGGTTCGTTGAGCAAGATCATGTCACCAATGAAGAAAGAGTTTCACTAGGTTTCAGAGTGGTGCAAGGAGTAGCTCCAAGGTAAGTGGGAGAGTTCCACCGCATGCGATTGGGTTGTAGGATTACCTTCTCATGTGGTTGCGGATTATCGGCGTATTGGAAAGTTATTACAGTTAAGGGGGGAGGAATATGGTAATTGCGTATGGGATTTGATAAATGTGTGAAAATGTTGGCGCTATTGGACTAGGGTTAGGATTTGGAAGATTTAGAATTTATGCTTAATGCATAGGCAAGTTATAAGGGTAGTGACTCAGTCACGTGCTTCATTGAGAGGGTGTTCGTGTGCTAGAAGAGCCTTGTATTTGATTATATTCGGGGCCAAGTCAGAGTGGGTGACTCTGAATAGTTGTCCTAAGGAATTCAAAAGTTAGGAATGCAGTGCTTAAGGGTTTCATGTCCGCAGCATGGCTAAGGATCAGGCCTTGCAACAGATTGTGATAGGAGTCCCGAAATGTTCCATGATGTTTTCGACTTGCAGTATAGTATTGGAGGAATGAGAGAAATAAACTCCGGATCTGGAGAAAGATTATCAGGATGGGTATATCAGTCGAAGATGTGAATGCGCAAGTATGATATGGTTTGTGGGATTGAGACAACACGGTCTCGTGAATCAAGGCTACTCGGGATGAGTGAGGATTGAGTTCGTTATGTGTTGAACGAAGTTACTATTATTTTTGAGGCAATTAAGGATAATTAAAAGAAGATAGATAGTTTGGCCATGGTTGAAATGGCACATGTACCACAGTGATCAATTCCTTCAGTGTGATTAAGTTAGGCATGTGGTTTGTGCCGGTGTGTGCGAGGCTTGTCGGCCGCCATAATAGACTTTATTTGGAAGCATTCTAGTATTATGTCTTGTCAGGTGTAGGCGGATCCCGGAAGGATTATGGTGGTGTAGACTATTTCGTGGGGATTTTCCTATTTTGTGATTATGAGAATTTACTCGTGTGTTGTTATGGTTCTCTTCAATTGAGGTTAGTAAAAGGTTTCTCTATGATGAAGTGTTCACCCTATTAGTGATTTAGGAGTTATGATGGAATTCTTGTGCTATTTCATATAGGCATGTCAGGTGCAGTAAGCAGTAGGGAATTGGAAGTAAGGATCAAGATTGTCGTTTGGTGTTAACAAGGATGTCATGAGCTCGGATGAGCAAGAAAAAGGGATTTGAATGTTTAGAGTAAGTTGGTGGTGTCTTCAGTGTCACCTGAGATCGGTGTTTGGTGAAAGAGGCTTGCACCCTGGTTTTGGGTTCTTGATTTATTTTACAGCGTTAGTGTGGTCGGTGGTACAAATGTGTAGACTTGTTACCTTGTGTGGAAGGACGTGAGAGCATGACCAAGGGAAGATCGTATGAGTGTGACATATAGTCACTTAATGGATTAAAGATTTAGACCGAGTATAAAGAGGTATAATATTGCTTATTTGAGAAATTATGCGAGGAAGGCGTTTAGTTCATTTTGTTGTCGATTGTGGGGTGTTAGTCCCGAATAGAATGGATGTTCGTGCGTGTTATGAGAAAAGTGAGCTATTATGGGTCCAGGTGAGGCTATCAACCTAGTTAAGTGCGAGCAGAATCAACTTAATGTTTGTGAATGGATTTAAATAATATTATGGGCTCCATGGGAGTCAGCTATGTTCATTTCAATATAGCTCTTTCATGGGAAGGTATTGGAACATCAGATGTTGTTCCATCTTCGTTCATTTCATGCAATATTATAATTTTGCTGCTTGGGTTGTGAAACGGCTTAATAAATCCTTATGTGTTGAGATTCCGCGTAGTGGTGATGTTATGTGAGCAGGACCGCTCTTGAGATTAAGACTATATATCGCACCTTAGTTGTGCTTGAGTTTTTGTAGCTTATGGCTCTATCAGTCTCCCCGGGATGGTATTATGCACTTAGCGTGCTTGTGATCTATATTCAGTAATTTTTAATAGTGAGCAATTAAGCTCGGTGTGTATCTCCTTATGTGAATTTTATGATTGGATCGGGTGGCACATCTCCACAGGTATGTTATTTGGATCGGGTTGCATGCCGCAATTGTGTGATGTTGAGTATGGTTCCCTATAATTATTTTTCCTGTGTTTTACTTCCTATTTTCTGAGGAAGGTTCATATTAATTGCATAAGTCGAGTAGTTCCTTTCATAGTTCGTATTTTGTATGTATCGCGTTCGAGTTGTGGCCTATCGACACGTTGTGGCATCATCTGAGATTGTTGGTCATGTCTGGAATAATTTAGTGCTTGAGCAGTTCATACTGGGTGAGACGCGATTAATGGATCAGGGATCAGTGCGATAAGAGTATTTAACGACCCAACAAGTAGTTTTGCATTCTAGGACCCCGTTCCCCTAAATAAGGCTTCCCGTAGTTGCTTTTGCTGACTTATGAGTTGTGCGGATGGGCGGTTCGAGATTTGGAAGAGTTTGGAATGGTATAGGAACACTTGGTTCCTTAAGGTTGGCCTTAAAGGTCAAGTTTGACTTCGGTCAACATCTTGAGTAAACGACCTCAAAATCGAGTTTTGACGGTTCCGGTAGCTTCGTATGATGATTTCGGACATGGGCGTATGTTTGGAACGGGTTTTGGATGGCCCGGGAGCATTTCAGCGCCCAATAGTAAAATAAGAGTTTCCTTAAGTTCAAATTGAGGTTTGAACGTGTTTTTGTGTTATCGAGGTCTGAACGGAATTCCGAGACCTGGAATAGTTCCGTCATGTCATGTACGACCTGCTTGCAAAATTTGGTGTCATTCCAAATAGTATAGGTAGGTTCGGCACATTGTTAGCGAATTTAAGAACTTAAAGTTCATAAGTTTGATTCTAGGGGTTTTGAGGTGTGATTTTTTCTTTTAGCGATGTTTTGGGTGTTTCGAAGGATCGAGCAAGTCCGTATTATGGTTTGGGACTTGATGGCATATTTTGACGGGGGCTCGGGAGGGCCCATATGCAGATCAGGAATCGAGCGAGGCTCAAAACAAGCAAAAATAGTTGCTGGTGCACCAGATCTGGTGCGACCGCACATGAGGTGGCCCAGTCGCAGGTGCGAGACCGCTCCTGCAGTCCCAGCCTCGCAGATGCGGCCCCAGGTGAGTTCGCCCATTTTTGCAGGTGTGGATGGCCTTCCGCAGAAGCGGAGCCGCAGGTGCGGACTCCACTCCGCAGATGCGAGATTTATCTCACAGATGCGAGACTGCAGGTGCGAAAGACATGTAGGTAGTGAGGTTCTTTTAAAACACGGGAATGATCCATTTTCCACCATTTCTTTCCTCCATTGGCGACCTTAGGAGATTGGAAAAGAGGAAAACGACCTAGCTACTGAAAGGGAAGTAATTTCTACCCTAATGTTAGTTTAATACTTGAATTCCTAGGTAAATTAACATCCTAAATTAGTATAAATCAAGGGTTAGAATAGAAACCTAAGGCTTTATGAAATTTAGGGAATTACCCACTAACTAGTTATGAAATCATACAAAAACCATATATTAATGATCCTTAGGTTATGGGTAAGTGTTTCCATCGAAACTTTCCGGAATCCGAGCATGTGGGCCCGGGGGTGTATTTTGAGATATTTCAAAGTAGGTTAAAATAGCTAATTAAATAGGGGGATTTAATGCTTTTGAGTATAAATTAACTTATTTATGCAACATTTGACTAGTTTTGAATCCTTGGGAGACGAGTTTGGAGTTTCGGGCGCATTCTTGAGTCTTGACCCGAAAAGTAGGCTCGACACGAGGTGGGTCTCCTTTATAACCTTGTAAGAGGGAATTGTCCCCATAGGTGCTTATAAATAATTGCATGACTTGATTGCGGGGGGCTACGCACGCACGCACGAAGTGATCAGAGTTCGTGCGTAGCTACTATTATGCCTTGTCGGGTAGTTTAGGATTCACAAGTATGCTTTATGTGTCGTATCTGTGATCTTACATGTGGTTTAGGTAGTCTAATATCCTTGAATTTCGCATATGAAGGCCTAGGAGGTTATACTTCGAAGTTGACATTATTGAATCCTTTTCTGCTAGTATGTTCTGCGCTACATTTCCGGAATTTCCTATTAATTATGTGTATATATACGGGAACTCGCGTCGCATGCATGATTCTCGAACGGGGTAGCCCTAGTATTATGTTGACCGCATCGCATGTTCGATTCGCGAGCAGGGGAGATAGATGCATCTATGTTTCGAGCTGTTCGACCTTTCTGCTGTGCACATTTACTTTTCATGCCGTATCGGTCGTACGTTTTGTTATGTGTTTGATAGTTGATGGGAAGCCCTGTAATTGTATTCTGTTGATTTTTATGAAAAGGGAAAACTAAGTAGCTTGTATGATATGGAAATTGACACGTTAAGGTAATAGAGTATGTTATTTGATGCTCCTGTCCTTATTATTATTCATTACTGCTATCTCTGATTAGCCTGTATTTATAGTATATTGTTTGGCCCTAGTAAGTATCACGTCGACCTCTCGTCACTACTTCTTCGAGGTTAGGCGGGATACCCACTGGGTACATATTTGTTTATGTACTCATGCTACGCTTCTGTACTTAATAGTACAGGTTCTGAGGCGGGTGCATCTGGTTATCAGGCCGGAGCTCGATCCTGAGTTATATTTGGACTTGCTTCACGGTGAGCTGCTTCCCTTGGCTATCTTCAGCAGCGCTACAAAGTCTTCTTTTGTTTATTCCTGTCTAGTTCTTCAGACAGTAGGACAATTTATTTATCTTTTGCTATACTCTATTAGTATGCCACTAGACTTGTGACACTAGTTCTTGGCACACACATAGTTGATACTTTATTTTTGGGTTGTAAATATTGGGTTATGATCCCTTATGGTTAATTCTGTTCAAGTCAGTCAAACTTTATCCGCTTTTAATTAATGTTTTAAACTTAAAATTTGGCAAGTGTTGGAATGTTTTATCAAGTAAGAGCATTTCACTAGTAAATCAAGTGCTGGCTTGCCTGACCTCGGTGTTGGGCGCCTTTACGACCTGGTAGGATTTTGGGTCGTGACAGATTAGGTGAAGTACATTAAATAACAAATACCATTATTTGGTTCGTAATGAGATGATGATTTTAGTCAAGAGGAAAGATTCAATGTTTGGTTAACTCTGTAGCTGGTTTGGAATTTCTACACATCTGCTTCGTTGTGGTGGTATCGTCAGCATTATAGCAGGACTTATATATATGTATATATGTATATATATATATATATATGTATATATGTATATATATATATGTATATATGTATATATATATATCATAAGGTGCATTGGGAGCATCAGATTCGTGGAATTTTGGCTATTAAGGTTCAGGGAATGTCATTGTGGTTAGATGATGAATTATACGGTGCATGGTGCTAATTCAGCTAAGGTATGCAGCCATGCTCTAGTACCTCGTGTGGTAGTTGATATGGTGTTCATATATTGGAAACAGGCCTGGCAGAGGATTTCAGATGTTGAAAACTTGGTTCTAAGGCCCATTTTCTTAAATAAACGATGATATCTTCAGAATTGTTCGAAAAAGTGTACTCAACTGGGTTGTGGTAGCACGGGCAGGTGCACGAGGTGTTAAACAGTGATTTCGGATAACTCCAGAGCAGTTCTTAGCACGTTCGAGGACGAACGTGTGTTTAAGTGGGAGAGAATGTAACGACCCGACCGGTCGTTTTGAGCTCTAGTGCGTCGTTCAACGGTTTGAGGCCATGAGTAGCTTCATTTAAGGTATTATGACTCGTAGGCGTGGTCGGAATTGAATTTCGGGAAGGTAAGAGTCAATTTGGAAGGAAAGTTCTCATTTCGGAAGCCTTAATTTCGGGAAGGTCAGAGTCAATTGGATTTTGAGTAAACGACCTCCGAATCAGAATTTGAAGGTTCTAGCAGGTTCATATGATGATTTCAAACTTGGGTGTATGTTCATATCGTGTTTTGGATAACCCGGGAGCGTTTCGGCGTATATTGTGGAAGTTAGCATTTTAGAAGAAATTTCATAAGTCTGGGTTGGTGTGCATTTCAGTGATATTGATGTCCGTTTGGAATTTCGAGTCTGGGAATAGCTCCGTACGGTGATTCTCGAGTTGGGAGTGCGATCAGAAGTGAACTCGGATGTCCGTAGGTTATTTTGAAGTCATGAGGCAAGAGATAGAAATTTGAAGGTGTTTGAGAAATCTGACCGGAAGTGGAAATTTTGATATCGGGGTCGGAATGCGATTCCGAAAGGTGGAGTAGGTCTGTAATGTTGAATGTGACTTGTGTGCAAAATTTGGGGTCAATTGGACGTGATTTGATAGGTTTGGGCATCGAATGTAGAAGTTGGAAATTTCAAAGTTCATAAAGATTGAATGGTGATGTGATCCATTGTTTCGATGTTATTCGATGTGATTTGAGGCCTCGAGCTGGTCCGCATTATTTTTTGGAATAGGTTGGTGTAATTAGACGGGGTCTTGGGGGCCTCGGGTGGATTCCAGGTAGTTAACGGATCAGATTTGGAGTTGGAGGAAAGCTGAGGCTACTATCTTCTGTTGTGACCGCACCTACGAGGTTATGGCCGCAGGTGCGGCACCGCAGGTGCGACTATGGTGTCGCAGAAGCGGACGAAGGGTGGCTTGGTTGGGGGCCGCAGGTGCGAGGTTATTTCCGCACCTACGAAGGCGCAGATGCAAACGAGAGAGCGCATGTGCGGAGCCGGCTGGGGAAGGAGGAAGCCGCAGGTGTGAGAGCTTGGGCGCACCTCCGGGCGTGCAGGTGCGCGCATAGTCACCGCAGGTGGGGAAGGACTGGAGGCAGTGCAGTGTTTTAGAAACGAGATTTTGACCATTTCTTTTATTCTTTCATTTTGTGTGGGCGATTTTGGAGAGCTTCAAGAGGAGATTTTCATCAAAGTGATTTCTTCCCATTTTTGAGTTAAATACTTGAGTTATTCATAGATTAAACTTGGGAAATTGTGAGAATTTGGGAATTTTGAAGAAATACCTAGAATTTGTAATTTTGAATTTTGACCATGAATTTGAGCATGGAATTAAGAGAAAATTATATATTGGAGTTAGTAAAGTCATGGGTAATTTTTATCTTAAAATAATTTTGAAATCCGGGCACGTGGGCCCGAGAGTAATTTTGTCAACTTTTCCAGTGGAGTTGGGAATTTATATAATTTTAATTGTTACAAGTATTAGAGTATACTTTCATTGGTTTGCCATTATTTGGCTATTTTTGGAGCGTTGTGAATTGATTTGAGTCATCGAAAGGGCTTGGAAGCCGGTCATAGAATTTCGGAGTGAGGTAAGTCTCCTTTCTAACCTCGTGAGAGGGAATCGTCCGAATAGGTGAACTAATTAAATATGTGATGTTATTTGTGGGGGCTACGTACGCACGAAGTAACGGGAGTCCGTACGTAGCTACTAGTTATGCCTATGTCCGGGTAGTTTAGGCCTACATCATGCTTTGTTGTTATTATAATTGATTTGTGTTTATTGCTTGCTTTGAGAAGAGGCTAGATTGCGCATATTTATTAAATAATTTTGAAAGGAATCGAAAATTCTTATAATATGGGAATCTTGAAAGTTCTCACGGAAAGTTCATGCTTTGGAAACGAAATGGAAGAATAACTTAATTGTGATGACCCAAAAAGGGGTCATCTTATGTGCATCTAATTTGGACTGTGTTCCAAGGCCCGAAAGCCTCCATTAATCTCACCTCGATGTGCGTGTGGAGCCCGGGCGCGTAGCCGGGAAGCCTTTATGTAAAACCTTGATTTAAGAGTTAAATTTCTTGTAATTAATTGAATAAAGTTGACTTTGGTCAATATTTTTGGTAAACGGACCCGGATCCGTGATCTGACGGTCCCGGAAGGTCCGTAGGAAAATATGGGACTTGGGCGTATGCCCGGAATCGAATTCCGAGGACCCAAGTTCGAGAAATGAATTTTTAAATGAAAATAATAAAGGCTTATGAAAATGAACCTTGATGTGAAACCTGTGTTGCTGGGCCCGTATTATGATTTCGGAGCCCGGAGAAGGTTCAATATGTATTATTCGAGCTATCTGTGAAATTTGGTAAGAAATAGACTTGATTTGATTGGTTTCGGATCAAAATGAGGAAATTGGAGTTAATGAAGTTTTGAGGTATATAAAGAAATTGAATTTGGCTTGAAAGGTGATTTTATGTTCTCGAGGTCCAATTGAAATTCCAAGACCGGGAATAGTTTCGTTGTGTCATTTATAACTTGTCTGAAAAATTTGAAGTCATTCCGAGTAGTTTAGGCCGGTTCGGCGCGTGGAAGTGAAGTCTAGAATTTCAAGTTCTTAAGTTTTGATTCAATTTGGTTTTGGGGTTGAATTCTGAGTTTCGTTGTTATTCTTCGTGTTCTGAGAGTTCGAGCGAGTCCGTATCACGAATAAAGACTTGCCGGTGCTTTTGGACGGGGTCCCGAGGGGCTCGGATGTGTTTTGGACCCCCGGAAGCTAAGTTAGAAAACCAGAAATTTCTGCTATCTGGTTTCCTTCTCTGCGATCGCAGAAGGTGGGTTGCGATCGCGGAGAAGGATTTTGCTGGGCTGTTGATTGTTCTATGCGATCGCAGCTTCCCCTTTGCGATCGCAGAGGTCTAGGTTCCACACCATCGGGATCGCAGTCCATTTCTTGCGATCGCAGTGAGTCGCATATGGGCCGGGTGAGTTTGTTCTTCGCGATCGCAGGACCTCTGCCGCGATCGCAGAGGTCTTGCCAATTGTCCTTCGCGATCGCAGGCCCCTTGTCGCGATCGCAGTTAAGGAATCCCTGGGCAGTTTAATAAAATACGGGACTTAGCCTTGTTCCTCCATTTTCATCTTCCTCTTCAAGATTTTAGAGAGCTTTTCAAGGGACCTTCCACCACTGTTATTGAGGTAAGTAAATTCCATAGTTTTACTAGTTTCAAACACTAATTCCTAGTTAAATTCACTACTAAATTATCTAAAATCATAGAATTAGGTAGTAATTATAGGGTTCTTGAGGATTTTGTAATTTTCCATTTTAGGCCATGAAATCAAGTAGAAATCACACCTTAATGATCCTTAGGCTATAGGTGAGTGATCCCTTCGAGAATTTTCGGAATTTGACCATGAGAGGCCGGGGTTGGAAATTGGGAATTCTTCAAGAATAGCGATTTTATTGAATAACTAAGATAAGTTATCACATTGTACATGCATTGATGTTATTGTATACCTTTTGACTAGTTGTGAGTCCTCGGGTATAGAATTCGGAGTTTCGGGCGCAATTGTGGTCCGAGGGGTAGATTTGACACGAGGTGAGTCTCCTTTCTAACCTTGTAAGAGGGAATTGTCCCCATAGGTGATGTATATTCTACGTGTAAATTGTTTGGGGGCTACGTACGCGCCAAATGACGAGAGCCCGTACGTAGCGGCTATTATTGTTACGTTTGTGAAGTTAGGCTCACATCATGCCTTGTATGTTTTTCTTGTAATGCCTTAAATATGTTTTCTTGTAATGCCTGATATGTTTTTCTTTGTAATGCTTCATATGATTTATTGAAAGGCTAAATGTACTACGAAATTATGTTTTGCATTGTGTTGTTCTTCGAGGCTTTATGAAATATATAGGAGTGGGTTGTATGCCACGGCGGAATTGAAGAGAAATTATGAAATATATGGGAGCAAGCCGTACGCCACGCCGGAATTGAAAAGAAATTATGAAATATATGGGAGCGGGTCGTACGCCACGGCGGAATTGAAAAGAAATTATGAAATATATGGGAGCGGGCCGTACGCCACGGCAAAATTAAAAGAAAATGAAATATATGGGATCGGGCCGTACGCCACGGCAGTGTTGAAAAAAATTGAAATATATGGGATTAGGTCGTACGCCACGGTAGTGTTGAAAAGAAATTGAAATGAATATGGGATCGGGTCGTACGCCACGGCGAGTGTAGAAAGTACCTTATGGGAGCGGGCCGTACGCCACGGTGGATCTAATAATTTGTGATTATTGTTTCATTCGGTGGTCTTACTTTTGAAAATGCTTTATTGTTTAAGTTCAGTAACTGTTTGAATTTTTCCTTTCTCAGTACATGTACTTGTTGCTTATTTCCCTGACATGCCTACTGTATTTCATTATATTTTATCTTATGTTATTACTTCTGGACCCTAGTGAGTATCGAGTCGACCTCTCGTCACTACTTCTTCGAGTTTAGGCGGGATACTCACTGGGTACATATTTATTTAATATGTACTCATGCTGCACTTCCTTTTCTTTTCCCGTACTTGACTGTACAGGTCCGGAGGCTGGCACGTCTGACTATCAGGCCGGTGCTAGATATTGATAGCGTGGTCATACTTCTCGGTGAGCTGCTTTCTCGGCGACTTCCTAGCAGCACCCTAGAGCTCTTTTGTTATATTTCTCCGCTAATTTCATTCAGACGGAGACTCTATATATATTGTAGTCATTGTATGTTCAGTAGTTGCCCATGACACTCGTGACACTAGTTCCTGGCACACACACGTAGTGTATATTTATATTTTTGGGTTTTTTGGGATGTATATCTATGTGTATGTTTTATTTTGGCTTTGTATCTACTATGACTTCACTTCCACTCAAGGCTAGTATCATGTTTGTCGTTATAAATTGGTAATCTTTGACTGTTTAATTAGATGGGAAAGGTATCACTTGGGGTAATTTGTGTTGGCTTGCCTAACCCCGTCGTTGGGCGCCATCACGACTCGGATTGGGATTCTGGGTCGTGACATTAATACCTCGAGAAATCTATGTGTAACTGCGTCACATATATGATTCGCGAGCGGAGTAAGTCCTCCTACCACTCTTATGGGATCGGGCCGTTCGCCTTGACAGGATTTATGTACCATTCCCTCATGGGAGCGGGTCGATCGCCTCTATGGTTCGCGTCGTTTGACCCTTTGGCAGTGCACAATTTACTTTTATGTTGGATCGGGCTGTACACCTCGGATTGGGATTCTGGGTCCTGACAACGTGGTATCAGAGCACTAGGTTCACGTAAGTCTCACGAGTCATGGGCAGGCCCAGTAGAGTCTTGCGCATCGGTACGGAGACGTCTGTCTTATCTTTAGGAGGCCATGGGGTGTTAGGAAACTTCCCTTTATTCATATCCTGTCGTGCAATCTATGATGTACTCAAACTTATTCTTCTATTCTTTTACAGATGGTGAGGACGCGTGCATCCAATGTTCCTGGTCCGGGAGAGGCCGCTGCCCCGGCTGCCTAAGGTCGGGGTAGGGGCAGGGGCAGAGCACCTGCTCGAGGCAGGGGACGAGGACGTCACAGAGCTACGCGAGTGGCACCACCAGAGGACCCTATTATAGAGGAGCAGGATGAGGTGCCTCCAGTAGCACCTGCTCCAGTGGATTTCATGACGGGGCCAGGCTTCCAGGAGGTCATGGGCCGTATGCTGAGATTCATGGACACTATGTCTTAGGCTGGTTTATTTCCAGCCGACCCTGCTACTTCGCAGGCGAGAGGGGGAGTCCATACTCCTACCGCTCAGGCCATAGGTCAGGCAGCAACAACACATCATACCCCGGGCACACCGCTCGTGGGAGGGGTTCAGCCTGTAGTAGCAGCCCCAGAGCCCAGGCCAGTTGCAGAGGGTGACCAGCAGAAGATGTTGGATAGATGGACCCAACATCACCCTCCAGTTTTCGGGGTGAGCGGGGAGAGGATGCTCAGGATTTTATTGATAGGTGCGGGGACAGACTGCACAACATGAGGATTTTGGAGTCCCATGGAGTGGATTTCACCATATTTCAGTTGGAGGGCAGAGCTCGTAGGTGGTGGCAGTCTTATATTCTCAGCAGGCCAGCAGATTCTCCTCCTGTCACTTGGGACCAGTTCGCTCAGTTATTTCTAGACAGATACATTCCACCTTCTGAGAGGGAGGAGCTACGGGGTTAGTTTGAGCGACTAGAGCAAGGGCAGATGTTAGTGACTGATTATGAGGCTAGATTTTTCGAGTTGTCTCGCCATGCCCTTATGATATTGCCTAGTGATGCCGAGAGGGTGCGGAGGTTTGTGGCAAGCTTGCATCCAGGTATTAGGGTCTCTATGGTCAGAGAGGTAGAGATGGGTACCCCATACCATCTTGTAGTCGAGAGAGCTCGACGGATTGAGGGTTACCGTATGTGGAGTAGGGAGCAGGGTCAGCCAGGTCAGCAGGACAAGAGGGCCAGGTTCTCGGGTGACTTCAGGGGTGCTCCAGCTAGGGGTAGAGGTCAGTTCGGAGGCGGCCAGTTCAGTAGGCCTTCATATTCAGCACCTCCACTACCTCCCAGGGGTATTTCAGCGAGGCCTCAGCTCGGCGTTATGCCAAAGCGTTCCTATCGTCCCCCAGCCACCCATGGTGCACCCAACAACTATTCCAGTCATCAGAGGTCCTCTAGTTCCTATTTCAGTGCCTTACCAGAGGGTTCACACCGCCCTCCAGCTATTCAGGGTTCTTCCTCTTTCGGGCAGTGGGCTGTAGCACCAGGAGGTTGTTTCGAGTGTGGGGAGCCGGGTCATACGTGGAGGTTTTGTCCTAGGTATCGGGGCAAGGCGGTGCCGCAGAGTTATCAGCCTAGGAGTTCAGCACCAACAGTCCAGCCGCCCCGAGGTGGGGGACAGGTCGGCATGGGTCGTCCTAGAGGGGGAGGCCAGTCAGGAGGAGGTCAGTTAGTTCCTGTTCACTCTGGGGGAGTTCAGTCTTCAGGAGCCTCAGCCAGATTTTATGCCATTCCGGCCAGATCAGATGCAGTGGCCTCAGACGCCGTGATCACAAGTATTATCTCAGTATATGGTAGGGAGGCTTCGGTACTATTTGATCCAGGATCCACGTATTCATATGTATCTGTGCTATTTGCTCATTTTCTGGATATCCCTCGCGAGTCCTTGGTTCTCCTATATATGTGTCCACTCCGGTGGGTGATTCCGTGGTGGTAGACCGAGTCTACCTGTCTTCTGTGGTCACTTTCTGCGATCTCGATACCAGAGCAGATCTTTTATTGCTGGATATGATTGATTTTGAGGTTATCCTAGGCATGTATTGGCTATCTCCTTATCATGATATGTTAGATTTCCATGCCAAGACAGTCACTTTACCCATGCCTGAGTCACCTAGACTAGAACGGAGAGGTTCTTCAGTTAGTGCCTCCAGCCGGATTATTTCCTTCATAAAGGCTCGACATATGGTCGAGAAAGGTTGTTTGGCCTACCTTGCTTATGTGGGGGACACCACCGCCGAGTCTCCCACCATTGATTCAGTGCCTGTTGTTCGTGAGTTCCCGGATGTTTTTCCTTTGGATCTTCCAGGTATGCCTTCAGATAGAGATATTGACTTCTGTATTTATTTAGCCCCAGATACCCAGCCTATTTCCATTCCCCCCTATCGTATGGCTCCTAAGGAGCTGAAGGAGTTGAAGGAGCATCTTGAGGAATTGTTGTTGAAGGGGTTCATCAGACCGAGTGTGTCGCCGTGGGGTGCTCCAGTCTTATTTGTGAAGAAGAAGGATGGGTCTATGCGGATGTGCATTGACTACCGCCAGCTCAATAAGGTTACCATTAAGAATAAGTATCCTCTGCCGCGCATCGATGATTTGTTTGATCAGTTACGGGGTGCTCGTGTGTTTTCTAAGGTTGACTTGAGATCGGGTTATCATCAGCTGAGGATTCGGGCTTTAGATGTTCCGAAGACTGCATTTCGTACCAGATATGGCCATTATGAGTTCCTGGTGATGCCTTTTGGTTTAACTAATGCCCCAGCAACCTTCATGGACTAAATGAATAGGGTATTCAAGCCGTATATTGATTCCTTCGTCATCGTCTTCATTGATGACATCTTGATTTATTCGCATAGCCTGGGTGAGCATGAGCATCAGTTAAGAGTTGTGCTCCAGACCTTGCGGGAAAAGAAGTTGTATGCTTAGTTCTCCAAGTGTGAGTTCTGGTTAGATTCCGTGGCATTTTTGGGGCATGTGGTATCCGGGGAAGGTATCAAGGTTGATCCTCAGAAGATTGAGGCGGTTCAGAGTTGGCCGCGTCCTATTTCAGCTATAGAGATCAGGAGTTTCTTGGGCCTAGCAGGCTATTATCGTCGATTCGTGGAGGGGTTCTCCTCTATTGCAGCCCCACTAACCAGATTAACTCAGAAGAATGTCCCGTTTCGGTGGTCCGATGAGTGTGAGGCGAGCTTTTAGAAGCTCAAGTCAGCTTTGACCTCAGCACCAGTTCTGTCATTGCCATCCGCTTCTGGGATATATACCGTGTATTGCGATGCTTCACGCGTTGGGTTGGGGTGTGTGCTGATGCAGGATGGAAGGGTTATTGCTTATGCTTCACGACAGTTGATGGTTCATGAGAAGAATTACCGTGTGTACAATTTAGAGTTGGCACTGATTGTTCATGCTTTGAAGATATGGCGGCATTATCTATATGGTGTATCTTGTGAGGTTTATACTGACCACCGCATCTTGCAGTACTTGCTTAAGTAGAGGGACCTTAACTTGAGACAGCGGAGATGGCTTGAGTTGTTAAAAGATTATGATCTCACTATTTTATATCACTCGGGCAAGGCGAATGTAGTAGAAGATGCTTTGAGCAGGAGGGAAGCGAGTATGGGTAGCTTAGCCTACATTGCAGCTGGGGAGAGACCTTTAGCCTTGGACATTCAGTTATTGGCTAATCGCCTTGTGAGATTGGACATTTCAACACCTCGTCAAGTTTTGGCTCATGTAGTTGCTCAGCGTTCGTTGTTGGGGGAGATTAAGGCTCGATAGTTTGATGATCCATGCGTTGCAGAGCTTCGAGATGCATTGGTCCATGGCAGGGCCAAGGAGGTTACTTTGGGCGAGGATGGTGTCTTGAGAATCCAAGGCCATTTATGTGTTCCTAATATTGATGGCTTGAGGAAGAGAATTTTGGAAGAGGCCCACAGTTCTCGGTATTCTGTTCATTCAGGTGCGACGAAAATGTACCGTGATTCGAAGCAGCACTACTGGTGGAGGAGGATGAAGAAAGATGTAGTGCAGTTTGTGGCTAGGTGTCTCAATTGTCAGCAGGTCAAGTACGAGCACCAGAGGCCAGGAGGCTTGTTTCAGCAGATGCCCATTCCTGAGTGGAAATGGGAGCGCATCACCATGGACTTTGTGGTTGGGTTGCCTCGGACTTTGCGGAAGGTTGACGCGGTTTGGGTCATTGTGGATAGGTTGACCAAATCGGCGCATTTCATTCCTGTGGCTACTACTTATTCTACGGAGAGGCTGGCCCAGATTTATGTTCGGGAGATAGTACGGTTGGATGGTATGCCGGTGTCCATTATATCAGATCGAGGTCCTCAGTTCACCTCGCACTTCTGGAGAGCACTGCACATTGAGATGGGCACTCAGATAGATCTCAGCTCAGCATTTCACCCTTAGACTGATGGTCAGTCGGAGCGTACAGTTCAGATTTTGGAAGATATGCTCAGGGCTTGTGCGATTGATTTTGGAGGTCAATGGGACCAGTTCTTGCCTTTGGCAGAGTTTGCATACAATAACAGTTTTCAGTCCAGCATCGAGATGGCTCCATTCGAGGCTTTATATGGTCGGCGATGTCGTTCTCCGATTGGGTGGTTTGAGCCTGGCGAGGCCAAGCTATATGGTACAGATCTGGTGAGAGATGCCTTGTAAAGGGTGAAGATTATTCAGGAAAGGCTCCGTAAAGCTCAGTCCAGACAGAAGAGTTACGCGGATCAGCGGGCGCGTGAGGTAGCATTTATGGAGGGAGATATGGTTATGTTGAAGATTTCGCAGATGAAGGGCGTTATGAGATTCGGGAAGAAGGGAAAGTTGAGCCCCAGGTTTATAGTCCCTTTCGAGGTGTTGAAGCGAGTCGGGGAGGTTGCTTATGAGTTCGCTTTACCTCCTGCCTTATGGAGAGTTCATCCGGTATTCCATGTATCCATGCTCCGGAGATATCATGCCGATTTCTCTCACGTGATTGATTTCAGCACTATTCAGTTAGATGAGAAGTTGGGCTTCGAGGAGGAGCCAATTGCTATCATTGATAGGCAGGACCGCCAGTTGAGGTCTAAGAGGATTTCTGTCGTAAAGGTCCAGTGGAGGGGCAAACCAGTCGGTGAGGAGACTTGGGAGTCCGAGGAGGACATGCGGAGCAGGTATCCACAGCTATTCGGCACTTCAGGTAGGACTCTACGTCCGTTCGAGGACGAACGTTTGTTTTAGAGAGGGAGATTGTGATGAACCAAAAAAGTGTCATCTTATGTGCATCTAATTTGGAATGTGTTCCGAGGCCCGAAAGCTTCCATTAATCTTACATCGATGTGCGTGCGCAGACCGAGCGCGTAGCCGGGAAGCCTTTATGTGAAAACTTGATTTAAGAGTTAAATTTCTGGTAATTAATTGAATAAAGTTGACTTTGGTCAACATTTTTTGTAAACGGACCCGGATCCGTGATTCGACGGTCCCGGAAAGTCCGTAGGAAAATATGGGACTTGGGCATATGCCCGGAATCAAATTCCTACGACCCAAGTCCGAGAAATGAATTTTTAAAGAAAATTGTTTTATGAAAATATTAAAGGCTTATGAAAATAAACCTTGATGTGAAACATGTGCTGCCGGGCACGTATTATGATTTCGGAGCCCGGAGCAGGTTCAATATCTGTTATTCGAGCTATCTGTGAAATTTGGTAAGAAACAGCTTGATTTGATTGGTTTCGGATCAAAATGAGGAAATTGGAGTTAATGAAGTTTTGAGGTTTATAAAGAATTTGAATTTGGCTTGAAAGGTGATTTTATGTTCCCGAGGTCCGATTGAAATTCCAAGACTGGAATAGTTCTAATGTGTCATTTATAACTTGTCTGCAAAATTTGAAGTCATTCCGAGTAGTTTAGGTCGTTTCGGCGCGTGGAAGTGAATTCTAGAATATCAAGTTCTTAAGTTTTGATTCAATTTGGTTTTCAGGTTGAATTCTGAGTTTTGTTGTTGTTTTTCGTGTTCCGAGAGTTCGAGCGCGTCCGTATCACGAATACAGACTTGCCGGTGCTTTTGGACGGGGTCCCGAGGGGCTCGAGTGTGTTTTGGATCCCCGGGAGCTAAGTTAGAAAACCAGAAATTTCTGCTATCTGGTTTCCTTCTCTGCGATCACAGAAGGTGGGTTGCGATCACGGAGAAGGATTTTGCTGGGCTGTTGATTGTTCTATGCGATCACAGCTTCCCCTTTGCGATCGCAGAGGTCTGGGTTCCACACCTTCACGATCGCAGCCCGTTTCTTGCGATCGCAGTAGGTCACATCTGGGCCGGGCGAGTTTGTTCTTCGCGATCGCAAGATCTCTGCCGCGATCGCAGAGGTCTGGCCAGTTGGCCTTCGCGATCGCAGGCCCCTTGTTGCGATTGCAGTTAAGGAATCCCTTAGCAATTTTTAAAATTACGGGACTTAGCCTAGTTCTTCCATTTTCATCTTCCTCTTCAAGATTTTAGAGAGCTTTTCAAGGGACCTTCAACCACTGTTATTGAGGTAAGTAAATTCCATAGTTTTACTAGTTTCAAACACTAATTCCTAGTTAATTCACTACTAAATTATCTAAAATCATAGAATTAGGTAGTAATTATATGGTTCTTGAGGATTTTGTAATTTTCCATTTTAGACCATGAAATCAAGTAGAAATCACACCTTAATGATCCTTAGGCTATAGGTGAGTGATTTCTTCGAGAATTTTCGGAATTTGACCATGAGAGGCCGGGGTTGGAAATTGGGAATTCTTCAAGAATAGCGATTTTATTTAATAACTAAGATAAGTTATCACATTGTACATGCATTGATGTTATTTTATACCTTTTGACTAGTTGCGAGTCCTCGGGTATAGAATTCGGAGTTTCGGGCGCAATTGTGGTCCGAGGGGTAGATTCGGCACGAGGTGAGTCTCCTTTCTAACCTTGTAAGAGTGGAATTGTCCCCGTAGGTGATGTATATGCTACGTGTAAATTGTTTGGGGGCTACGTACGCGCCAAGTGACGAGAGTCCGTACGTAGCGGCTATTATTGTTACATCCGGGTAGTTAGGCCCACATCATGCCTTGTATGTTTTTCTTGTAATGCCATAAGTATGTTTTCTTTTAAATGTACTACGAAATTATGTTTTGCATTGTGTTGTTCTTCTGAGGCTTTATGGAAGGAAATTATGAAATATATGGGAGCGGGCCGCACGCCACGGCGGAATTGAAAAGAAATTATGAAATATATGGGAGCGGGCCATACGCCACGGCGGAATTGAAAAAAAATTATGAAATACATGGGAGCGGGTCGTACGCCACGACGGAATTGAAAAGAAATTATGAAATATATGGGAGCGGGCCGTACGCCATGGCAGAATTGAAAAAAAATTATGAAATATATGTTAGCGGGCCGTATGCCACGGCGGAATTGAAAGAAATTGAAATATATGGGATCGGGCCGTACGCCACGGCAGTGTTGAAAAAAATTGAAATATATGGGATTAGGTCGTACATCACGGCAGTGTTGAACAGAAATTGAAATGAATATGGGATCGGGCCGTACGCCACGGCGAGTGTAGAAAGTACCTTATGGGAGCGGGTCGTACGCCACGGTGGATCTAAGAATTTGTGATTATTGTTTCATTCGGTGGTCTTACTTTTGAAAGTGCTTTATTGTTCAAGTTCAGTAACTGTTTGGATTTTTCCGTTCTCAGTACATGTACTTGTTGCTTATTTCCCTGACATGCCTACTGTATTTCATCATATTTTATCTTATGTTATTACTGCTGGACCCTAGTGAGTATCGAGTCGACCTCTCGTCACTACTTCTTCGAGTTTAGGCGGGATACTCGCTGGGTACATATTTATTTAATATGTACTCATGCTGCACTTCATTTTATTTTCTGTACTTAACTGTACATGTCCGGAGGCTGGCACGTCTGACTATCAGGCCGGTGCTAGATATTGATAGCGTGGTCATACTTCTCGGTGAGCTGCTTTCTCGGCGACTTCCTAGCAGCACCCTGGAGCTCTTTTGTTATATTTCTCCGCTAATTTCATTCAGACGGAGACTCTGTATATATTGTAGTCATTGTATGTTAAGTAGTTGCCCATGACACTCGTTACACTAGTTCCTGGCACACACACGTAGTGTATATTTATATTTTTGGGGGTTTTTGGGATGTATATCTATGTGTACGTTTTATTTTGGCTTTGTATCTACTATGACTTCACTTCCACTCAAGGCTAGTATCATGTTTATCGTTATAAATTGGTAATCTTTGGCTGTTTAATTAGATGGGAAGGGTATCACTTCGGGTAATTTGTGTTGGCTTGCCTAACCCCGTCGTTGGGCGCCATCACGACTCGGATTGGGATTTTGGGTCGTGACATTAATACTTCGAGAAATCTGTGTGTAACTGCATCGCATATATGATTCGCGAGCGGAGTAAGTCCTCCTACCACACTCTTATGGGATCGGGCCGTTCGCCTCGACAGGATTTATGTACCATTCCCTCATGGGAGCGGGCCGATCGCCTCGGCAGGTTAATAGATGCATCTATGGTTCGCATCGTTTGACCCTTCGGCAGTGCACAATTTACTTTTATGTTGGATCGGGCCGTACGCCTCGGCATTTCCTATATACTTATTATCCTCATTGAATCATGCGTAATATTTGGCTAGAAGACATTGTATCTGAGGGTTCTCTCCTTAATTGAAGTATAACAATCTCTTTGGTGACCGTATCTATGTATATGTTGTGGTTACGGAAGGAAATTGCTAATTGAGAGTTGAGTAAATTATAAGAAGGGAATCGTACCGTATAATTTATACACGTTTGATATATATGTACATTTACTCTGTTTCATACTTATTCATTTCGTTACTATACCTGATATTAATTTACCTCTAGCAAGTGTCAAAGTCGACCTCTCGTCACTACCTCTTCGAGGTTAGGCGGGATACTTACTGAGTACACGTTGTTTTGGTAGTCATGCTACACTTATTGTGCATTATTCTTGCACAGGTACATTCATAGCTAGTGGCCCTACTTGACGCACTGATGTGGTTGACTTAGAAACTTAAGCGAGTTGCACCATCCGGAGACTACCCGCAGCCGACAGACTCTCCCTCAGATGTATTGTATTTTATTTCAAATTCCTTGTCTAGCTTGTACTTCGGAAAATCATTGTAGTATATGTATAATTCTTAGAAATTTGCTCATGCACTTGTGACACCGGGTTCTAGGATGTGACGGGATGTATTTTACTAAATGGATTGTTAAACCATCGTTACTTACTTAGCGGATTTTTATTCAGTTATTATGAAATGGAATGGAAAGTAATAAATTTAGAAAAGACTAAAATAGGAAAAAAATTCAACTATTGAAATGATTGGCTTGCCTGATAGTGGTGTCCGGCGCTATCACGACCATAATAGATTTCGGTGTTTCGAGGCCATTAAAGCCTCCTTTTATCTACCCTCGATGCGGGTGCGCAGCCCGGGCGCATAGCCGGGAAGCCGTTATGTGGAAAATTTATAAAATGATAGGTAAAATGAAATTTGATGTGAAACCTGTGATATCGGGCATGTATTATGGTTCCGGAGCCCGGAGTAGGTTCAATATGAGTTATATGTGTTATCTGTGACGTTTGGTAAGAAACAAACTTTGTTTGACGAGAATCAGATCAAAAACTGAAAATTTAAAGTTTAAGAAGTTTTAAGAAATTTCATTGATTTTGGAGTTTAATTCGATGTTTTGATGTTAATTTGGTGATTTGATTACACGAACAAGTCCGTAGAATGTAATTGAGGTTGTGTGTATATTTTGTTTTGAGCCCCGAGGGTTCGGGTGAGTTTCGGGTAGGTGTCGGCGTGCAAAAATATAGGAAAATATGGTGTAGGATTGTTGATTCTAGTGTCCAGCATTTTACTCTTCGCGATCGCGGTGCAACCCATGCGATCGCGATGAGCAGTGTGGGTTGGAGGTTAAATAACCCTGCGCGAACGCAGGGCCTTAAACGTGAACGCGAAGCTTGGGGAGGGGGGATCCCTACGCGAACGCGGAAGGCCTCACGTGAACGCATAGGGTAAGGGGACCGGGGGGAGGGTAGAGCTGGGACCCCACGCGAACGCGTCCACAGGATCGCGAACGCGTAGGGTAAGGGGGGTGCTGGGTGGTGTTAATGCTTCGCGATCGTATCCAAAAGCTCGTGATCGCATAGGTTCAAAAATCAAACATTCGCGAACGCGACGTGGGGCCTGCAAACGCGAAGGGCAATTTTTTGCCCAGTCATTTTTTGTTCAAAACAGAATCCATTACGGGAAATTAGCCTTATTTCACAAACTCCTTCTTCCCCACACCCCATATGCGATTTTTGAAAAGATCCTCCACCATAGCTTCATAGGTAAGTAATCATAACGTCGTTTTCTTCCAGTTTCCACAATACCGATTAGATTCTAGGCCTAAAATCATGAAATTAAAGGTAGAAATTGGGGTATTGGGTAGAGTTAGGGATTTTTGAATATTTGGGAATTTGACCTCGTTTTGGGGTCGGATTTCAAAACAAATTATATATTCGGACTCGTGGGGGAATGGGTGATCGGTTTTTGGTCCGAACCTCGTATTTTTAGCAAGCAAGCCTGGGGTCGATTTTTGGAATTTTTGAAAGAATGTTGGGAATTCTATCATTAAGATTTGAAACTAATTTTCTAAGCGATTATTGATGTTATTGAGTCAATTATATCTAGATATGATTGATTCGGAGTCAGGTTCAAACGGAAAAGCGGTGCTAGAGGCTTGATTTGGATTATTGGATTCTAGGTAAAAGTTTGGCCTAACCTTAGCTTGAGGAAATAGGTATCGAGTCTTAATTGATACGTCTTTATACCATGTTCAATGTATAGGTGAGGTGACGAGTACCTATATGTTGTTGTCAAGCATGACCGTGAGTCGTATATTATGAATTATTTGGTTTCCTTTGATATTTACCGTGTTATGGATTAATCTGCAACTTGGTGGTTATTCTATTGATGAAAATTATTAGCTATGAGTATTGTTGAGTAGTTGTTTAGTTGAGGAGTACTTTGTTGACTTATACACATCTGTAGGTTTGGTTATAGTTGTGTTCCTTGCCATGACGGTTTTACTCTTGTTGGTTATATATGTGCATTTAAGGTTTCTTACTGTTGATTTTCCTTCAAATTGTTGTGTTTATGTTGATATTATTTGAACGAGGGGACATTCCGTGTCGAGTGATTATTTATTATTTGCACGAGAGGACATTCCGTGCCGAGTGATTATTTATTTATTGCACGAGGGGACATTCTGTGCCGAGTGATTAGTTATTATTTGCACGAGGGGTCATTTCGTGCAGAGTGATTATTTATTTATTGCATGAGGGGACATTCTATGCCGAGTGATTATTTATTTATGCACGAGGGGACATTCTGTGCCGAGTGATTAGTTATTATTTGCACGAGAGGACATTCCGTACCGAGTGATTATTTATTTATGCACGAGGGGACATTCCGTGCCGAGTGACTATTTATTATAGCACGAGGGGACATGTCGTACCATTTCTATTTATCTATTTGTTCAGAGTTGTTAATCCTTGCTGTTATTTAATTACTTCAGTTGTTATCTCGTTCCGTCATCTCAGTGATTTGCTTCCCCTTATACCCAGCATGTTATTCCCATTTTTGTGCTTAACTGTTGTTTCTTGCCGTACTTCTTTATTATATTATTGAATTGCACATGTAATTCTTATTTGCGTGTCCTAGCCTCGTCACTACTTCGCCAAGGTTAGGCTCGGCACTTACTCAGTACCTGGGGCCGGTTGTACTGATGCTACACCTGCACTTCTTTATGTTGTGCAGATTATGGTGTTGGACCCAGTGGACATTGATCGAGGGAGTATCCTTCAGTCCACAGGTGACTCTGAGGTAGTCCTGCAGACGTCCGCAGGACTTGGCGTCACCTCATATCCCTTTCCTTTCTGTCTTTTCATGTATTTCTAAGACAGTTGTACATATTTATTTCAGACCTTTGTTTTTAGTAATCTTAGACTGTCCGTGAAATTATGAAACCAGTTCTGGGGGTTTATGTACGAAATTTCTTAAGATTAATTATTTTAGTTGTTAAATTCTTAACTTCCACATTCTTGCTCAATTTGAGAATGTTTATTGTTTTCTTTTAGATATCATTAATATAGAAATAAGTATTTTTAACCAAAATGTTGGCTTGTCTAGCGGGTTCAACGTTTGACGCCATCACGGTCTGAAGGTGGGATTTCGGGTCGTGACAAGTTGGTATCAGAGCACGAGGTTTCTTAGGTCTCACAATTCACGGACAAACTTGGTAGAGTCTGAGGGATCGGTACAGAGACGTATGTACTTATCCCCAGAGGCTGCAAAGTTAGGAATGACTTCACATCTATTCTTCTCTGTCGTGCGACTTGAATTCTAAATACTAACTGAGTTTCTATTCTACTCTCTTCCATATGGCAAGGACACGTGCTTCCCCAGGTTTCGATCAGCAGCCCGATACTCTAGTCGCAGCTCTTACGAGGGGCCGAGGACGAGGCTGAGGCTATGCTAGAGGCCGAGCCCGGGGCAGGGCTCAGCCTAGAGAAGCAGCCCCAGTGGAGGATCCTCAGGTAGAGTTCACTGAGAAGATTCACGCTCAGACAGTGCTAGTTGGACCAGCTCAGATCCCAGAGGGGTTCATTGCCATCCCAGTACTTTAAGACGCTCTAGTCCGCTTAGTGGGCCTTATGGAGAGTATGGCTCAGGCCGGTCTTCTTCCTACAACACCAGCCGTGTCTCAGGCTGGGGGAGGGACCCAGACTCCTGCTACCCGCACACCAGAGCAACTAGCCTCTCTGTTCCAGACTCCAGCACCTCAGACAGCTTGAGCAACTCAGTCGGGTATTGTGGCACCGGCAGTTGAGGGAGCAGCCATGTCTGTTGATTCCCTATGGAGATTGGATCGGTTCACCAAGTTATTCCCTACTACTTTCACTAGTGCATCATCAGAGGATCCCCAGTATTACTTGGACAATTGCTATGAGGTTCTTCGGAACATGGGCATTGTGGAGACCAATGGGGTCAATTTTGCTACATTCCATTTTTCTGGTACCGCCAAGACATAGTGGAGGGACTATTGCCTGACCAGACCAGCTGGGTCTTCGCCCTTGACTTGGGCTCAGTTTTCCGAGTTATTCTTCGGGAAATTTCTTCCAGTCGCCCAGAGAAAGGACTATCGGAGGTAGTTTGAGCGCCTCTAGCAGGGATTTATGACTGTTACACAGTATGAGACCGGGTTCATCACTTTGACCCTACATGCTGTCATGATACTCCCCACGGATCGAGAGAGGGTGAGGAGGTTTATTAAGGGTCTAGCACAACCTATTAGACTTCAGATGGCCAGGGAGACAGGTACTGATATCTCATTTCAGGATGCGGCCTATGTGGCCAAGCGTATTGAGATGGTCTTATCATAGGGCAGTGGTCAGGGGTCTGACAAGAGACCTCGTCATTTTGGTCGATTCAGTGGTGCCTCATCTAGAGGCAGAGATTTCTTTGGTAGAAGTCATCCCCCTAGTCCATTCCAGTCGGCACTTCAGGTATCTCGCAGTGCACCATCAACTCCTATAAGTGCACCACCGATTCAGAGCTTCCAGGGTGGTTATTCTAGTCGACCGTGACAGTTTCACGACCATCATTCTCAGCAGTCGAGGTCTTTCTTCACTTGCGGTGGTGTGGGTCACATTTCTAGATTTTGTACCCAGGGTCTTGGTGGTTCTCAGTATCAGGGTTCCCTTGCTCTGATTCCCGCACCAGGTGCACCCCCGTCCCCTCAGCTAGCTAGGGGTAGAGGTCGAGGTGCCATAGGTGGAGTCCAGACAGTTAAAGGTGGAGGAAAGGCCACGAGAGGCAGAGGTCAGCCCGCAGTAGGTCGACCCAGAGATGTTCGGGTTGGAGGGGCTCTGCCTCGATGCTATGCTATTCCTGCCAGGCCTGAGGCTGAGGCCTCTGATGCAGTCATTACAGGTATGGTTTCAGTTTGCAGTTGAGATGCTTCGGTTTTATTTGATCCGGGTTCTACATTCTCCTATGTGTCTTCATATTTTTCCCCTTATGTGAGTATGCCCCGTGACTCCCTGAGTACTTCTGTATATGTGTCTACAACTGTGGGTGATTCTATTATGGTAGATCGAGTCTATCGTTCATGCTTAGTGGTTATTGGTGGTCTGGAGACTCATGAAGATCTCTTGTTTCTTGATATGGTTGACTTCGATGTTATATTGGGGATGGATTGGTTATCTCCTTATCATGCTATTCTAGACTGTCATGCCAAGTCAGTGACCCTGGCCTTACCGGGAGTACCTCGTTTGGAGTGGAGAGGGACTCCTAGTCATTCTTCCTATAGAGTTATTTCATATATGAAGGCTCGGCGCATGGTCGAGAAGGATTGTTTGGCCTATTTGGCATATGTTCGTGATTCTACTATCGATATGCAGTATGTGCCCGTGGTTCGTGAGTTTCCAGAGGTATTCCCTATTGAACTGCCGAGTATGCCACCCGACAGGGATATTGACTTTTGCATTGAGTTGGCTCCGGGCATTCAGCCAATTTATACTCCGCCGTATCGTATGGCCCCGCCAGAGCTGAAGGAGTTGAAGGATCAGTTGGATAAAGGCTTCATTAGGCCTAGTGTTTCTCCTTGGGGTGCCCCAGTGTTGTTTGTTAAGAAAAAGATGGCTCAATGAGGACGTGTATTGACTACTGGCAATTAAACAAGATTACTATTAAGAATAAGTATCATTTGCCGAGGATTGATGATCTATTTGACCAGCTTCAGGGTGCTACAGTGTTTTCCAAGATAGACTTAAGATCTGGATACCACTAGTTGAGGATTAGGGCATCAGATGTCCCTAACACAGCTTTCCGCACTCGCTATGGGCATTATGAGTTCTTGGTGATGTTATTTGGTTTGACAAATGCCCCTGCTACTTTTATGGAGTTGATGAACCGAGTGTTCAGGCCCTACTTGTACTCATTTGTGATTCTTTTCATTGATGATATTTTGATTTACTCCCGTAGCCGAGAGGAGCATGAGCAGCACCTTCGAGTCGTCCTCCAGACTCTGAGGGATAGTCAGTTGTATGCCAAATTTTCTAAGTGTGAGTTCGTGTTGAGTTCGGTATCATTTCTGGGCCATGTTGTGTCGGCAGAGGGTGTTCAGGTGGATCCCAAGAAGATTTCAGTAGTCAGAGATTGGCCTAGACCCACCTCAGCTATAGAGATTTGGAGTTTCTTAGGCCTAGCAGGTTATTATCGCCGCTTTGTGGAGGACTTTTCATCTATTGCAGCTCCGATGACCAGGTTGACCCAGAAGGGTGCCCACTTCAAGTGGTCGGATGAGTGTGAGGCAAGCTTTCAGAAGCTCAAGACAGTCTTGAGCACGGCACCAATGTTAGTTTTGCCCACAGGTTCAGGGCCATATACCGTGTATTGTGATGCTTCACGGGTTGGATTATCCTGTGCCAAGTGATTATTTATTATTTGCACGAGGGGACATTCCGTGCGGAGTGATTATTTATTTATTGCAGGAGGGGACATTCCGTGCCGAATGATTATATATTTATGCACAAGGGGACATTCCGTGCCGAGTGACTATTTATTATAGAACGAGGGGACATACCGTACCGTTTCTGTTTATCTATTTGTTCAGAGTTGTTAATCCTTGTTGTTATTTAATTACTTCAGTTGTTATCTCTTTCCGTCATTTCAGTGATTTGCTGCCCCTTTTACCCAGAATTTTATTTCCATTTTTGTGCTTAATCGTTGTTTCTTGCCGTACTTCTTTATTATATTATTGAACTGCACAGGTATTTGTTATTTGTCGTGTCCTAGCCTCGTCACTACTTCGCCGAGGTTAGGCTCGGCACATACTCAGTACATGTGGTCGGTTGTACTGATGCTACACCTATACTTCTTTATGTGCTGGACCTAGTGGACATTGATCGAGAGAGTATCCTTCAGTCCACAGGCGACTCTAAAGTAGTCCTGCAGACGTCCGCATGCCTTGGCGTCACCTCCTATCCCTTTCCTTTCTGTCTTTTCATGTAATTCTAAGACAGTTGTACACATTTATTTCAGATCTTTGTTTTTAGTAATCTTAGACAGTCCGTGAAATTGTGAAACCAGTTATGGGGGTTTATGTACGAAATTTCGTAAGATTAATTATTTTAGTTGTTAAATTCTTAACTTCCGCATTCTTACTCAATTTGAGAATGTTTATTGTTTTCTTTTAGATGTCATTAATAAAGAAATAAGTATTTTTAACCAAAACGTTGTCTTGTCTAGCGGGTTCAACGTTAGACGCCATCACGGCCTTAAGGTGGGATTTCGAGTCGTGACATGAGCAAGTCTAGTAGAGTCTTGTGGATGATTTTACACTCTTTGGCAAAACATTTGAGGATGATTTTCTTCACCACATGACCTTAGTTCTTAAGAGATGTGAAGAAACAAACTTGATTCTTAATTGGGAAAAATGTCATTTTATGGTTACCGAGGGAATTGTTTTAAGACATAAAATCACTGCTAAAGAGATAGAAGTTGATAAGGCAAAAATTGATCTTATAGCAGGATTACCCCCTCCCTGAACTGTTAAAGGCATTAGAAGCCTCCTAGGTCATGCAAGTTTTTACAGATGGTTCATAAAAGACTTTTCAAAGATTTCAAAACCGTTGACTAACCTTTTGATGAAAGATATGAAGTTTGAATTTTCAGGTGATTGTTTGAAATCATTTGAGACCCTTAAAGAAACGTTATCAACCACCATTGTAGTTGTGTCCCCAGACTGGAATCAACCTTTTGAGGTCATGTGTGATGCTAGTGACACAGCAATTGGAGCTGTTTTAGGTCAGAGAAAGGATAAGATCTTTCGTCCCATTTACTATGCTAGTAGAACAATGAATGAGGCTCAATTAAATTATTCCATAACAAAAAAAGTGTTACTAGAAGTAGTATTTGCTTTTGATAAGTTTCAATTTTACTTGATAGGAACCAAGGTCACCGGTTTTACTGATCATGCAGCCTTAAAATACCTCTTAGCAAAGAATGATGCTCGACCTAAATTATTAAGATGGATTTTACTTATACAATAATTTGACCTTGAGATAAAAGACAAAAAAGGAACAGAGAATCAAGTAGCTGACCATTTGTCTATATTAGAAAATTCCGCCCTTGAGTTAGCGAAATAAAGGAAGAACTTTCAGATGAACACATTTTCTCAGTTAACTCAATTGTGACTCAACCACCCTGGTTTGCAGATATTGCAAACTACTTGGTTGGAAAGTGGACACCCCAAGATCTCTCTTACCAACAAAGAAAAAAGCTTATATCTGATGCAAAGTATTATTTGTGGAATGAACCTTACTTGTTTAAAAATTATGCAGATAATATCATTAGAAGATGTGTGCCTGAAGAAGAGATGATCAAAATTTTATATCACTGTCGATGGAGCAATTGGAGGACATTATGCAGCATATCGAACAACCTTTAAACTTTTCAAAGCTCGATTTTTATGGCCGACTGTCTTTAAAGATGCCCGAGCATATGCTGCACAATGTGACAAGTGTCAGAGAACAGGTAACATCTTCTAAGAGAGATGAGATTCCATTGCAATTAATACAGGTATATGAAATATTTGATGTTTGAGGAATAGATTTCATGGGTCCTTTTCCTTCTTCTCATTCTTTTGAATATATCCTTGTGGTTGTGGATTATGTGTCAAGATGGGTTGAAGCCATCCCACAAGGAAAAATGATGTTCGAATTGTGTGCAATTTTCTCAAAAAAATATTTTTACCTGATTTGGCACACAACGAGTCATCATTAGTGACCAAGGGGCTCAATTTATGAATAGATAATTTTCTGCTTTGCTAAAAAAATATGGTGTGACTCATAAAACAGGAACACTATATCATGCTCAAACTCAAGGGAAAGTTTAATTTTCCAACTGTGAGTTAAAACGAATTCTTGAAAAAACGGTTGGAATCTCAAGAAAAGACTACGCTTTAAAGTTAGATGATGCATTATGGACATACCGAACGGCATTCAAAACGCCAATTGGAACATCCCCATATACACATAGAACATGTGTAGTCACAGTTTCTTTCAAGCTTTCTTCTGTAATTGTAAATTTGTAAGCCAAAAGGATTATATATATATATATATATTACCACGTGTTTTTTCCAGGAGGATGAAATAATTCACGTGTGGAGGGGGTATATTCTGATACATTTCTAGTATATGTTATATATATATATATATACATACACACTCATGACAACCTCTACAAAAACAGTCACATACACAGGAGAAACTCCATGGTGATCGGGATGCCTAAGTAACTGGTTGGTTAACTATTTAATGATTCAATTTGAATGTTGGCTCAGGTAATTTTTGGTTTATATTTCAACCAGGACCAAATGACTGATAAGGTCTTAAAATGTGTCACGACCCAGAATCATAATCCAGGTTGTGATAAGCGCCCAACGACGGGGTTAGGCAAGCCAATAAGAATTACACTAAGTGATACCCTTCCCATTTGGTTTAAACAAGTCAATATTTACCAATTTAAGACAGCTAAACATGATGATAGCTGGATACGGACATCAAAGCATAACACTAAGTGGCCAAAATAAAGCATATGTATGCATGTACAACCCAAAACCCAAAATATACACTACGCGTGTGCCAGGAACTAGTGTCACGAGTGTCATGGGCATACTAACGGAATATACAACGAAAAGTAATATATATACAAATCCAGAGTCTGAATGAAATAGACGGGGAAAATAAAAAAAGTAAGTGAAAACTCCATGGTGTTGCTGGAAATCGCCAAGGGAAGCAGCTCACCGTGAAGTCAAGTCCACAAGCTCAGGACCTATCTCCGATACAATAACCAGAAGCACCGGCCTCAGTACCTGTACAGTTAAGTACAAAAGTGCAGCATGAGTACATATTAAAATAAATATGTACCCAGTGAGTATCCCGCCTAAACTCAAAGAAGTAGTGACGAGAGGTCGACTCGATACACACTAAGGTCCAACAGTAATAACATATGATAGAATACCACCGAAACGAAACAATAATCACCAAGTCTTAGATCCGCCGTGGCGTACGGCCCGCTCCCATAAGGTACCTTCTAAACTCGTCGTAGCGTACGGCCCGATCCCATGTACATTACGAATACTTCTCAACTCCGCCATGGCGTACGACCCGATCCCTTATATATCACAACTACTTTTCAACTCTGCCGTGGCGTACGGCCCGATCCCATATATATATTTCAAATACTTTTCAACTCTGCCGCAGCGTACGACCCGATCCCATATATATCAAAATTACTTTTTAACTCTTCCCTGGTGTACGGCCCGATCCCATATATATCACAATTACTTTTCAACTATGCCGTGGCGTATGGTCCGATCCCATATATATCACAATTACTTTTCAACTCTGCCGTGGCGACGGCCCGATCCCATATATATCAGAATTACTTTTCAACTCAACAATTTACCATAAAGCCTCGGAGGAACAATACTATACAAAACATAATCTCATAGTACATGTGGCGTCATAATGAATCATACAAAGCATTGCAAAGAAGCATAAAGGCATTACGAGGAAGCATTAAGACATGATGTGAAATCATATAAGGCATGATGTGGGCCTAACTACCCGGACATATAATCAAATACAGTAGGCATGTCAGGAAATAGGCAACAAGTGCATATCAAGAGCAGAAAACCAAACAACTACTGAATTAAACAATAATGCACTTTCAAGGGTAAGACCACCGAAATAAAACAATAATCACCATGTCTTAGATCCGCCGTGGCGTACGGCCCGCTCCCATAAGGTACCTTCTAAACTCTCCGCGGCATTCGGCCCGATCCCATATACATTACAAATACTTTTCAACTCTGCTGTTGCGTACGGCCCGATCCCATATATATCACAATTACTTTTCAACTATGTCGTGGCGTACGGCCCGATCCCATATATATATTTCAAATACTTTTCAACTATGTCGTGGCGTACGGACCGATCCCATATATCACAATTACTTTTCAACTCTGCCGTGGCGTACGACCCGATCCCATATATATCACAATTACTTTTCAACTCTATCGTGGCGTACGACCCGATCCCATATATATCACAATTACTTTTCCACTCTGCCGTGGCGTACGACCCGATCCCATATATATCAAGATTACATTTCAACTCTATCGTGGCGTACGGCCCGATCCCATATATATCACAATTACTTTTCAACTCTGCCGTGGCTTACGGCCCGATCCCATATATATATTTCAAATACTTTTCAACTCTGCCGCAGCGTACGACCCGATCCCATATATATCACAATTACTTTTCAAATCTGCCGTGGCATACGGCCTGATCCTATATATATCACATTTACTTTTCAACTCTGCCGTGGCGTACGACCCGATCCTATATATATCACAATTACTTTTCAACTCTGTCGTGGCGTACAGCCCAATCCCATATATAAGACAATTACTTTTCAACTCTGTCGTGGCGTACGACGCGATCCCATATATATCATAATTACTTTTCAACTCAACAATTTACCATAAAGCCTCGGAGGAACAATATTATACAAAACATAATCTCATAGTACATGTGGCGTCATAATGAATCATACAAAGCGTTGCAAAGAAGAATATAAGGCATTACGAGGAAGCATATAAGACATGATGTGGAAGCATATAAGGCATGATGTGGGCCTAACTACCCGGACATAACATGTCACGACCCCAAATCTTAACAGGTCGTGATGGCGCCTATCGTGGAACTAGGCTAGCCAACCGTCACCTTACTGCGCTTTTGTTCAATTAAAATAGTTCACCATTTAATAATAAGCAAGCAAACCATATCATAAATAATATAAATAAGTCTTAACGTTCCCATATCAGCCTAAACAACCTCCCAAGAACTGGAGTCAATAGTCATGAGCATCTAAGAATAAATAAATTAACTCTGCTAAAACTATACTATATGTCTCTGAATCAACTGCTAAGACTAAATAAGGGAGGGAAATGGAGAAGCTGTGGACGCTGGACAGCTACCTCGAAATCCCGTGAAATGCTGCAATCAACTGCGTCATCTACTGCTGCGAACTAGTACCTGGATCTGTGCACAGAGGCACAGGGAATCTTTTTGAGTACGCCAACTCAGTAGTAATGAAAATAAATCACAGTCTGAGTAATATAAACACACAGAACATGTACACAATTCCACAACCCAGTAAAACACCAAGTCACCACGTAACATTCATCAAATAATGAG